>WNWK01000477.1:0-112500 GCA_009830355.1 Cherax destructor
GGGAGAAAAAGCGTGAAGGGACGATAATGGGGATAAGGACTGGATGAAGGAGGGGGGAGAAATGGTGAAGGGAAGACGTAAAAGTCTCCGGGAGTTATATAGAGGCCATATTGGTGTCACATCGTTGAAAATACCAAGCGCAACTTCCCATAATCTTTCTCGGAGTTTATGGTTCTACTGATAAATTGTTTCCAGATTGATTGTATAATTGCTGGTATTGCAGAAGACGTGAGTGGGTTAACATTAACGCTGTTCTCAAAGGAAGGGGTAAACGGAAGAGTCGAAAAATGAACAGCACGAGAAAGGGACAGATATTAGGTGCGCCCGTTGTAGTGGGAGAAGGTAGGGATAAGGACAAGGACGCTACGGGTGTCCCATTCAGTCAGACGGTGAGTGGAAACAGAAGAGCATGGACTCTACAGGTGTCTTTTACTTAGACGATGAGAGGACGCAGAAGATAAGAACAAGGACGCTACACACAGAAGATGGATGGATACAAAAGATAGCGACAAGGATACTACGGGAGTCCCATTCAATCAGACAATGGGTGGATATAGATAAGGACTTTGGACGCTATGGGTGTTTCAGTTAGACAGTAGGTGGACGTGAAAGATAAGGTCAAGAACGCTACAAGTGTCCCTTTCACTTAGATTGCAGATGAAACTAAGCGAACAATGCAAGAATGCTACATGCTTGCTTCTCTCTCAGTCAAACGTTGACTCCTGAGAGCTGCCGCCTCCCGAAGCTCTCAAGAAGCTCAATGATTATTTTATGTATATTTTACAATAATCGCTTTCTATAAAAAGAGGTATGAGATGCAGAAAACCCTTAAGAGCACTTGAAGACAAGCTACATGAAAGTATGTAAAGTGGAAAACTTTTCCTTTTTATGATTTCTGACGCGAGAGTGAGTAAAGACGTGCAGGGGAAAGTTTCATGTCAACACACTATTTCACTGGGGTATCTTGATGTCGGTGAAGGACTCTTGATTTGATTGTCTCCCATTCCTCGGCGCTGAATAATTTCTAAATATTTAGCGATTCTCATGACTATAATGATAATAATAAGTAAACAACTATTGGTCCCTGGAACTCCGAGAAACTGTTTTAGGAGATGGAATTCCTCTTTGTGTGTGTATGTGTACTCACCTAATTGTGATAGCAGGGGTCGAGTCTGAACTCATGTCCCTGCCTCTCCGCTGGGCGCTACTGTTTGCACTCTTTCCTGGCTGCCCTGTCATACCTGTTCTTAAAGCTATGTAGAGATTCTGCCTCTTTCACTTCGCTGTGGTGGTCGTTTTGCTTTCTGACTCATTTGTGCCTTTAACTTCAACCTATGTAATTGTGTAACTGAGAAGACTCTCCTCTCAAATAGCTAGTTTGTACGTCGTAATCAAGTCACCTCTGGTTCTTCTCTAGTGTATTCAAGTTTACCTCCTCCAGCCTCTTCTTATAGACCATACTCCCTTAGCTCTGGGAGGAGGAGGAGGAGGAGGCGGAAGATGAAGAAGAAAGAAAAGAAAAAAAGAATGAGGAGTAGGAGAAGGAAAAGGAGGGAAAGGAAAAGAAGGAGAAGTAGGAGAAGTAGGAGAAGGAGAATTAGGAGTGGACGTGGAGGAAGAATAGGAAGAGAAGGAGGAAAATGAAGAGGAGGAAAAGGAGGAGGAGGAGGAAGAGGAGAGGAAAGAGGAGGGGAGGAAAAGAAAAATAAGAATTAATAGTAGGAGAAATAGGATAAACTCATTTGATTCAAGTTTATTCATTGGTAAACTTGTAAATACATGCTCATGAAAATTCCTTGGAGAGGAGAGGAAGAGAGAGGAGAGGAGGGAGAGGAGAGAGAGAAGAGAGAGAGAGAGAGAGAGAGAGAGAGAGAGAGAGAGAGAGAGAAGAGAGAGAGAGAGAGAGAGAGAGAGAGAGAGAGAGAGAGAGAGAGAGAGAGAGAGAGAGAGAGACAGACAGACAGACAGACAGACAGATAAAGGTTCCTGTGTGGTAGAAATGATGGGTGGTAGGATTCTTACCACCTAAGTATCCTGGGTGGCAGGGGTGGTGAGAGGTGCTAGGATGGATGGCCACACAGTAGGACACAATGTCTCCCATACATGAACCGTCGCACAGAGGAACATAAAGAAGAACTTGAATGACATTTAAAGTCATTAGCAACGACGTTTTTATCCCCGGTATTAAAACAGGATTATCATTAAAACGTTCCGGATGCGATAGTGATATCCGATTCATAGTATCCCAAGATAATTAAGTATCCAGCATAAAAAAAAACTGTCAGTTTCCGATTAATTTTCCCAGCCACGCAAAATTTCGTCAGTTTCCGTGATAGCACATCGCCAAATAATAAAAAAAATCGCACACAGACGATTGATGGACATCTCGCAGGCAAGATAATATCTCAGGTAATAGGAGGCGCTGTAACTAATTTCCTGGACAGGTGAAATATTTAACGAAGTATCGGTCGGCAATTTGATAATGGGGATCTTGTGTCTGCCTCTGTCAGTCTTATTTTTGTTCCTTGCCGTTTTAGAAGTTTTGATCATGTATCTTTGGTCCTCTGATCTAATAGGCGTTTATTCAAAAAGTCACACACAAAGTTCAAATACTCAGAGAGTAGTTTAAAGGCGGGGCCCAAGGGCTAGAGCTCACCACTCGCAGACAAAATTAGGTGAATTCAAACATACTTAAAAAAATAAGTCTGTGAAGGATTACATAATCACACTCAAATATTCACACGCCATAAATGACTAATCAATTTCAACTCGCGGAGAGGATCAAAAGATTCAACATTTTCTCTCTAGTTTACAAGTATCTTTAAAATTTAGCTGTAAACATGAATCAATTCAGTACCACCGTGTATTTGCCGCTACATTTCCTCCAATATATTTTCAGGATACTAATTTGCCGCAGGTTTGAGCGACATCCGCCTACTTGTCCCAGAGTCTCAAATTGTTAAGAGCCAACATCCTTCTGTCACATTATAATCTCTCGTTTCTTTATAATTTTTACGCGTTTCGAGTCCTCTTTTCTTGTGCTCTTCCTTCATTAGCTGTAGTTTGCCTTATCCCCTGATAATCCTGTTCGTTATCACCCCCTTACGCTTGTCATTGATGATCTCTCTCAAAAGATGAGAGAGAGAATGAAAAGGAAACATTGAAAGGAAAGTGACGTCTGTCTTTGTCGTCAAGTTCCCAAAGAAGTGTTAAAGAAACATTTTTGCCGTCACGAGCGAACGATCGTTTAGGAGAGGCGGTCGAAAGGTTGTGGTACAGAGACATAATGGTGTGCCATGACGCTGCGACAATTTTATTGATTATCAAACGATATCGAGTCAATATTGAATGTATAAAAGGACTTTTATTTTTTCCTCTAGTCAGGGATTGGTTTCGAAAATCTTGGGATATGAACTGGGTTTCATTTGTTCAGAATTTGAAGTTCATCCATTTTCCTGATAATAATTATATTTTGTGAAACAATTTCTTTTGATATTTGGGATTATAAACACGTCGTCTTGTGAGTCTGTTTGAAGGTTCCTTATATATTTTTGCAAGGGACGAATTGTCTCAAAACCTATGAACCAAACTCACTGAAAATGACTCAGAGATTCGAGGTGTCAAAGAGTTACCTTTTTTCTCTACGTCCCTTGCCACCTCCTGCCACATTCATCTTTTCATTCATGCCTTTCACTACCCACCCTCCTAACCCTACCTCTCTTCTCAACCTCCTCCCAACCTCCATGCTAATCTCCCTACCCTTACTCCCTCCTTCCCTCCCTCCCTCCGTCACACACGATCATGTCGAGATAACATCACCCAATTTTCACGTATTCAATACAGGGACCAGCTTTGTTTTGGGTCCTTGCAAATCTTTCTTGTTTATCCGGAGGAGAGGCAGACCTCAGGTCGTTCTGCCGGGGGTCTTTGAGATCGGACTTCTTTCAGCGTCTGAGGAAGTCTCAAGATCTCAAGACGTCGGTGGTCCTGTCGGTAATTTCCATGGGGAAGTCCTACTGGTAATCTCAGCCACTCTCTCCAACTCCTATAGCTGATCTCCTTCAATAAAGCTTAGGGACTTCATTTATTCAGTGGGCCAATGACGAATCAAAGCTCCTGTTTTCTCTAGACTGGAGAATAAACAGAACAGTTTCACTTTTACGTTCATCATTTACTAAAACCAAATATTATTTGGAATATCTTAATTTCTTCAAAGTGTACTGCCTAGAGCACAGGCGAGAAAGGCATCATAATCTACACCATTCAGGAGAGCGAAAAGCATGGTAGAGACTATGCAAAATAGACTTACGCGAACGAAAGCAAGAGTGCAGTAAGTAAATTAAGATTTAGTGGTCGTTTTTAACATTTCGGTTTACAGGCTATAAGCTGATATCTTGTGTGTCTGAAGTAGTGTATAATGATATTCTTTAATGACAACGTTTCACCCCTTCAGTGGGCGAAATGGCAGCTGCGTGGGCGAAACGTTATCATTAAAGGATCGCATTATACCGCATCTGTGTTTCCGTTTCTTAAATATAATCATTTTATACCGTTTGATTTCTTACACGATTCTCAGTGGCAGTTTTTGGAACTTCCTTGCAATTTGAAAAATTTATATTTATTTTAGATTAGATTAGGTTATGATAGGTTAGGGTTACATAAAACTATAAAAGCGTATATTTAACCACAAATAAGCAAAATAATAAAAGAAAAGGCCGCGACACACCTGGCAGCGCGGTGTTTGGGCAAGCCGAGGTATCAGTTATATATAGTATATATATATATGTCTGTTGCGTATAATGAGGAGAAGTTGCTTCAAGAGGAAACTTGACAAGTTTCTGCATCCTGTTCCTGTGGTACTTGTGTCAGAGTGCGCGCAGCAAGCACCAAAATACCTAGTCAAAGACCAGACCTCAAGGCCGACGATTCCCGAAATATCACAGGATACCTGGAGTTTACCTGGAGAGGGTTTCGGGGGTCAATGCCCCCGCGGCCCGGTCTGTGACCAGGCCTCATGATTTTTTTTTTTTTTACTTTTCTTAAAAAGAGTTTGCTGGGCTTCTAAGTCCAGGGTTTGTTTACCAGGTAATCAGCTTGATACCCACACAATCCACACCCACACTAAAAACCTATACTAACCACTAATATTAGCCAACCGCATAGAATTTACACCTCTATTAAGAACACCCACATCACACCCAGGCTAACTACACTTATTGCATACTTACCAAATTCATTTTAGCCACACACTTTTACACCTATACTGTACAAATCAACAGACTATCTGCAGTAACTGAACCGACGATATTCTATACTTACAATGTCCTCATACACACACACACACACACACACACACACACACACACACACACACACACACACATACACACACACACACACTACCCTTGTATGCCTAAAGTAACACCTCCAGCCCACCCCTTTTTCATAATTTATTTAATGAATAATCAATCACCTGGAGAAAGCCTCCTTGATGAAAAATGATAATATTAATTGAATGACATTCCAAGCCAACAAAAGGGACTAGAAGCCCTAGAGAGAACTAGACAAGCAGACACTCCCACTGTAGAGAAATAAAAGGTAAAGAAAAAACTGAATCTTTAATATCTTTCTGCCACACAGTGAATAGAGTATTAAGTGATTCGACGTAAGCGAAAATGAATAGTTAATAAAATCTGATGACTAAGATATTCATTTATATTCTCTCTCTCTCTCTCTCTCTCTCTCTCTCTCTCTCTCTCTCTCTCTTTAATTATACACTCACCAGAATTTAAATTTAAAATATAAAGAAATCCAACAAATAACTGCTCTTATATGCACTATTTTTCTTGACATCATGACAGAGTTTATAAGATTCCCCGTAAAATATATAATAAAGTTTATTACGGTCAAACTGGGAAAAGCCTTGAACTAGGATTACTACTACAATATAAATATAGCATTAGAAACGGACAAGAATCTAATGCTTTATTTATTCGTGCGGGAGATTTTAACCACATAATTGATTTTCCAAAGGCCGAGAAAGTTACATCAAGCAGGTCCATGGTTGAAAGAAATATAATTGAATCCCATTTCCTCAAAAACAGTACTAATTTTAATATGAATATTAGTTCTGGGTTATATAAATTAGATTCATTTATAATAAATAAAATTTGTGAGGAATTTAAACCATGGCTAACATGTCACTCATAAAAATTTAACTTGACATGTTACCTGACCAAATCTTCACTACACTCCCACACTCGGTGTGACGGGTCGTGTGTGAGGTCATATGTGAGGTGAAATCTTAACTTTTTAAGTTTTCTGTTTCTCCTATTACTTTTAATATTCCTTAATAATGTCAGAAATCACGAAAGCGTTTGGAATTTCACAATTTTTTCACTGTGGTTATTTTGCAAATTGTGATATCTGTTTACTGTGATCTTATTGCATATATATATATATATATATATATATATATATATATATATATATATATATATATATATATATATATATATATATATATCATACATATGAACACAAAAGCACACATACACAAGTGCACACGACATACCAAAGCACTGGCGTGTCCGTGCCGACATTTTCCACCACTATATCCATGCATAGCCTCCCACAAAAACTCCGAGCGGCGTCCCTGGATGCTGCTCCTCTTATCTCCGGCACCTCCCTCCTCTCCCCCTTCCCCACTTAAGTAGCATCATATTCTGAGTAAATATAATGATTATTCCCCGGCCCTTAATACCGTATGCATGACTTTTAATTACCCCCAGAAATGAACTCATCACGGTTGGCAAAGAGAATGAATAATGGCTCCCCTCCCCCCCACGACCTGCACTACCCTGCTCGTCGCAAATTTTCAAACATTCCTTGCAACTTTTTTTGTTCGTGCGTGTGCACCTAGCATGTGCCATCTCCATCTGCCGTGTTTACATGAACTTGACTTTAACGAGGGTTATGAATAATCCGAGTATTATTAGGCTGATCCGTTGACATATTAGAGAAGTTACTGCCGCTTAACTGTATTGTACAAAACCTTCAAGTAGTTCCAAGTAACGGGGTTGAGTCCTGGCCGACCTCCGAGGGAGCTCCGATTTGTATCTCATCGCTTTGATTTATTATAGATTCTGTTATTCCAGTCAGACTCACGAAGAATTACGATAATTACAAAAATAATTTTCACTTTCTCAATCGTAGTTGCTTTCACCGTAGCTTAGCGTCGCGTCTTTGTCTAGTACCAATTATTTGTTTTGATCTTATTGTTTCTGGAGGTCTCTGGCATCCTGCTAATGCAAGAGTAATTAAACAATAAATTCGGTTATCTCACTGTTATTACCTCTCTGGCTGGCTACAAGACCCGCCGGGGAAGAATATGTTAAGTGCATCGGTGCTATATGGAAACCCCCCACTCGTTGCTTCTCTGGAAAACGGACCGTAAGTACCGAGGCAGATGACCCCTCCTTTTTACACCCCCAGAAAAACCATACTAAGTGAACCTGCCTAAAAACATTGAAACCTTCAGTATATTTTAATATCTAATGCAGAGTATATATATTTATATATATATATATATATATATATATATATATATATATATATATATATATATATATATATATATATATATATATATATATATATATATATATATATATATATATATAAATCTTTAGTATTGTCCCTTCACTCGTATGTTCATAAACTCGTATAAGTTTTGTTTGCTTGAAGGAAAGTGAAGCCTCGGAGCTTACCAACCTGCAAACGTAACCAGAACAAAATCATTAGGAATACTTTTTTTTTTTTTTTTTTTTTTTTTGTGTGTGTGTGTGTGTGTGTGTGTGTGTGTGTGAGGGGGAGAAGTTTAGAGGATGGAGGATTCGTCTCTTGTACTCGACGCATGATCAGTGCTGCTTGAAGTCGTATTTTTTTTTTTTTTTTACCAACTGGATTAATGAAAATTGCAGACACTGGAATGTGAACCGGATTTTTTTTTCTTAATTATACTTCCCTCTTTCTTAAACAGCCAAACCCTTCCTCTTCCCCCACCCCCTTTTTATTTTTTGTCCTCTATATTCTCGTTCTCTCGGTTCAACTACTGACACATGGAGAAGGGGAGGGAGAAGAACTTAAAATGAAAGATAGGGAGGAGTAATAACATACAGCGTTCTCCAGATAGACAAGTTAAGGAGAAGAAGTCGTGTTGTTGTTAGTTTATGAGCCAGGGGAAAAAATAAGCAGACACGGGTTTTAAGTCATATGATGACCTGTTCAGTGGTGTTGGTGGTGCTATGGCAGACACGCCAGAAGCAGCTGCTTGTATCTCTGCTGGAACAGGTGGTGTGTATATACATTGATATGAAAGTGGGGGTAGCTGTTGATTAATGGTGAACTAGCTGTTGATGTGAAGGTGGGGGTAGCTGTTGGTGTGAAGGTGGAGGTAGCCGTTGATTAATGGTGAATTAGCCGTTGATGTGAAGATGGGGTAGCCTTTGATGTGGAAGTATGGTAACCGTTGATGGTGATGGTCGGGTAGCCGATGGTGTGAAAGTAGGGTAGCCGATGATGTGACGATGAAGTGGCCGTTGATGCGAAGGCGAGGTGCCTGATGATGTAAAGATGATGTGGCCGATGGCTCACTGTGGATACGTGGCAGTATTCGCTCTTGTCATGCAGGTACTTTACACAAAGGTCAGTTTAAAAACATTACTATTAGTAGTAGTATTTACATGGGAAACGCTAAGCCCCAAAGGGTCTCTCGGAGCCTGGAGAATAACAAGAATTAGGAGTAAACAGGACTGTAGTTCCAAACCCTTAAATCAAAGAATCCTTGACTATTTGCAAGGCTTTTCCTAAACTGATGTTTAGGGAGCTTACCCCAACACTTGTGTGTAAGGAGGGAGATTATTTTGACATGGTTAAGCGGTGGCTTAAAATACCAGGAGGACAATACGATAATCTTAATGTTTTAGTGATAAATACTTCTAAGCTATGAGTACACTTTTGATGAACGACTTAATGCGGAGGATAGCAATCTCTACCAATGTTCAGAGGGCAGCAATCTCTACCAATGTCCAGAGGGCAGCAATCTCTACCAATGTTCAGAGGGCAGCAATCTCTACCAATGTTCAGAGGATAGCAGTCTCTAAAAATGTCCAGAAGTTCGAGTCCTCGGCTAGCCGCAGTGTTTTTAATGATTAAATACCACTCGTTCGTGGTTACAATATATATACTGCTTGAGGAGGCTAGTACACCAAACGGAGAGTAGAATAAAATTAGCTTTGAGGCACCCACACCATTGTATGTCCTCGGATCACGGTAAAACACCTAGCTCTGCTGGGTGCGTCATCTTTGTAGCATTGGGTGGTCCTGTGGGTTAGAGCGTCATGTGATTTTTGCTCACCATGACGCGGGCTAAAACGACATGGGTTCCAGTCTTCGGCTAGTCGCATTGTTGTTAATATATATATATATATATATATATATATATATATATATATATATATATATATATATATATATATATTCAACGAACTGGCCGTATCCCACCGAGGCACGATGACCTAAAAAAGAAAAACTAAAGTTTATCTTTTTAAATTTAGTAATATATACAGGAGAAGCGGTTACTAGCCCCTATTAGGGATGGGATGATCCCAAAATTTTTGACGATACCTATATTGATACCAGTTCCAATTTTCGACCAGTATCTATATTTTTCCTATATTTTTTTTATTTTTAAAATTATAATGACTATGTTTAATATATAAGGGAATGCTTACTGCACAATGAGTTTTAAATAATGCAGGAGGAGGAGGGGGTTAAATATTAAATTACTGAGATGATAATGGCATTACTCATTACTTAGATACTGGATGTCAAAGGCAATTGTCGATGGAGTAAGTGCTTTTGTGTGTGTGTGTGTGTGTGTGTGTGTGTGTGTGTGTGTGTGTGTGTGTGTGTGTGTGTGTGTGTGTGAAGCCCTTATAATCGTGAGAATGGGTGTTTATGTTGATATTTTTATGCATACATATAATAATATTTTGAAAAGTATTGACTGGTATCAGCCGTTTTTTCACCGATACCGTTACAGTAAAAATAGCCGAGACCCGCCGATACCAGCCGATACCGATACTTTGGCACATCCCTAATTTTAATATATATATGCAATAGTCACAGTAAACAGGTAATATCACAATATGCACAACAACCACTGTGAAAAAATAGCGAAATTCCAACCGCTTTCGTGAGAATTCACGAAAACGCTTGGAATTTCGCCATTTTAAATATATATATGTCGTGCCGAATAGGTAAAATTGGTCAGTTAGCAAAAACTCATTTAGAATTAACTCCTTTCTAAAATTTTCTCTTTTACGTTTAAAAATATATATTTTTTTCATTTATGTTAATGTGAAAATTAATAATTTTGTATCAAAAGAACTTTAGAAAACTTACCTAACCTTATTACAACAAGTGTAATTTAATTTATCCTAATTTAATAATAAACAAAGACAATGAAATATATTTTTTCGTTAGGTTCAGAATGATTTTTGCGACAATGATTACATACACAAATATATTTTGTTCGTTTACTATTAAATTATTGTAAACTTATCTAAAATATATTTAGTTGAATATTTATTTATTTATTCAAGCATCATATAACTTTTGAAAATGAGGTTCCAAGTGAGAAATGAATCTTCTCTATATACAGCAGGAAGAAGGATAACCAGTATATATGTAGACGTTTCAGATGTTTCTTCATTCATCAACATAATCTAGACTGTATTAACATAATAAAATAATATTTTAAATAAATTTCTTTAGTTTACCATATGAATATTTTCGATTATGTATCGCCTAGGCCTCCCATTTTCACTATGTACATTGCATTTTTTCAGAAATATTTGCATAAACTCTTTTTCATGACTTTAATAATGGAAACTGTTGAGAAATTTTCATAGCGTTTTTGCTACTGTAATTTTTTTTTCTACGAAATGATTAAATTAGGTTCTTAATTCCTTAGTTTCATTTCGTCTTGGAAATGTGTCACATGTAGTGGCATAATGTTTGTCAGGAAAGTGGACAAATGTTTTCTGAAGTGGGTCTTAGTCATATGATGACCCACAGCTGAAGCTTTTGGTCATCTGACCGAGGCATTCCTTCCAACTTGGTTATGATTATAACCATTTAATTTATAAAAAAAATATTACTGCTGTACCAAGGCTTTTTAAACCGAATTTGTTACTGAGCTACTTATATATTATTATTTGCTGTATGTTTTTCCTGCTAAACGTTTGTAGTTAGGTTCTGAAAACTTAGCTTCACTTAATACTCTTTGAAATTTTAGTATTTTTTACTAAGAATATACTACATTTAATTTTTTAGGATCGTTTCCTTTAGTCACTCATCTTAATGTAGCCCTCTCAGCTCCCCTCTCAGCTCTGAGACAAATCTGGTTTCTAACCTTTGCAGCTTCTCAAGCGTTTCATCGTGCTTAATCAGGATTAGCACTGAGTTAGTGCTATAGATTCTTTTGTGATCCTGACTTACGCTCTGAAAAGAGTCTGATTTTTTTTTAGGTAGCTGAAGGCTACTCTGAAATTTTCTGAGATTTGCTAGTCATGCAAAAGCTGCTATTTTTATAAGCTTTGTGTTCTTTCACATCCTAGTCAGTATTCCGTGTGCAGTCTTCTCTCTCCTTCTCCAAATTTCATGATTTTCTAACTTGTTTGGACTGAAATCCAGTAGCCACCTACATCAGGACACCCGCCTCTCCAGTTTGTAATCATCTGCAAACACAGACAGATAAGATTCCATCCCATTTTGTCAGGTCATTTTATATAAATCAATAATGTAGTGGCTTTAGTATTGATCCTTGTGAAACACCACTTTATATCTTAATCGAACTTGACACTTTCTTTCTAACTGTCATTCTTTGTATTTTATCTTTAATGTACCTTTTTTTTTTATCTTGTACATATATTCTTCTTTTATCCTTGCTTGCTGTTCCAGCTTGTGTATCAATCTTCGTTGAGGAACTGTGTCAAATGCCTTCCTGCTGTCCAGGAAGATGCAGTATATCCATCAGTTTAATTCTTCTTTTACCTTGGTAACTCTGTGATAGAACACCAGCAGGTTAGTCAGAAAGGCTCTCCTGTTCATGAATCTTGGTGATCCAGTTACATCCTCCAGGCAATGTTCTCCATTATGTGAAATCCATCTGGGTATATTGCATTGACAATTATCCCAGTGAGTCGGGTTTCTGTAAGAGCTACAATGTCAGGTTGAACCTTCGGTATTGTCTTTTACCTTTCCACTTCTGTTGGCTTATGTACCACAATCTTTTCCTTGTGTCTTTTACTGTTTGTTCGTTACTCTGTCCTTGTTTTTCAGTATGCATGTAGAAGTTGCGTGATGCATGTGTTTCTGTGCAACAGTGAGTGGGACTCAAGGGATGTAGTGTAGTCATATATACTGGTTGCTGAGTTCTTTCTTTTTGTCGTTGTTGTTGTTGGTGGTGGTGGTGTGCGTGTGTCTGCCTGTCTCCATCTCTGTCTGTTTGTCTGTCTGTCTGTTTCCCCTCTCTCTCTCTCTCCCCCTCTCTCTCTCTCTCCCCCTCTCTCTCTCTCTAAGAAAGAGCCGCCATTTTCTCCAGTGAAGCAGAGGTGGTCATCTGGTCCCAAGATGACAACCTTGACTCAGAGTGGAGTACCAATCACTGAGCAAGTCACACACACATACCACCTCCCCCACCCACCGCCCACGCCCACACACACCACCACCATCCCCAACTTAACCCCCATCTCACCGCCGCACCCACACGCCTGCAACATGCTTATTATGGGTCGTATGCGGGCGTATATGAGAGTTCGTGGTGGGATTTTGTGTACCCCTTCTTCTTGGATTGCCGGGACGTGGGGTAGAACGTTGTGGGGAGGTTCGAGTCCTCTGGCGAGGGTGAAGTATTCTACTCTGACGATTGTTTGCTGAAGGAAGGGGGAGATGTGGTGGTGGGGTGTCTTCTGGTAGTGATAGTGAGGTGTTATGGTGGGAGGGTTTGTTGACTGTACTTGTTGGAGGTGTTGTTATTGTGGTGGTGGATGGATGAGTTATTGGTAGTGATTGGTGGCTGAAGAGGTGGGGGGTGGGGTTGATTTTGGATGTGGTGATGGTTGTGTTGGTGATTGTCTTGATGGGGATGATGGTGGTAGTGGTGGTTGTAGTTGCGATGCTAGTTGATGCTGTCGTTCGTGTTGTTGAGAATACATCCTCCTCCCACTGACTCTTAGAGCACAAGAGAGTGCTCACATTAATTAGATTCTTAATTATGCTCTTAAACGCATTTTCTTTGCCCTTAAAGAACAATGACTGTTAAATTATTGCAATGATCCTATTATTATTATTATTATTATTATTATTATTATTATTATTATTATTATTATTATTATTATTATTATTATTATTATTATTATTATTTGTATTATTATTTATATTACTATTATTAAAATGCAATTAACTAGCCTATATTCAGTAGAACAGAATCAGTGTCTTTAATATACCACACACTGATGTACCACACTTATACGCAGAAATGTTTGGTTGGTTGAAAGACCGGATTAGGGGCACTTGTCTTAAAGCCGTGTTATTATTATTATTAATTAGGTATCACTGAGTAGGGATCTTTAGTGGTTGCCTGCATTTTTTCTATTTTCTTTCTTCGTCTTTAAAAGTTTCGACTTTATTTCGCTCATAACACGAGATAACCTCATCTGTTCATCTTCAAATTTTGAGCGCTGGTGCGTAGTAACTAGGGCATGATTCTTAAAATTATTAGCATGCGTAGGTACCCAGTGACCAAAGTTGTAGGACACATTCCAAGATTCCGGGAATAGCTCAGATAACTTCCAAACCCTCTGCAGCGTACTTCAAACATAAAAAAAAAAAACCCGGTGTCTCCTTATTCAGCGGCGGCGGAGAGAGAATTTCAGGAGTGTTGGTGCATATTTGCCCATTTTACAAGTAAAATAGTTTGAAATTTTTATTCCCGTTAAATGACGTTAAATAAATTTGAGTCAGCCACGCCTGAACGGTTTTAATATTTAATGCATCTTACGGAGAGGAATGGTGCCCAGTGGAATTTGTTTGTGTGCTGGCAAATTTGTCAATATACTTATTTATTAATAAAAAAAAAACTTGGAATCGTTGGAATCCGTGTTAATACTGGACAATGCCGCTTCTGATAGGCTTCAAAATATTAGGGCTGGTAAACTTACAGGAATACATTCTTCATTTTCTGATTGAGTTGCATAGGTCCCAATTCGTCTATTTCATGTAATCAATTGTGAAATTGATTTCTGTTTAATAAATGATGAATGCCTAATCTGATCGCCTTCAATCCATCTACGCTGATGCATTTCATGAAATGGAGTGTACCTAATAGGTTTAAACTTTATAGGCATAATGGAGTGTACCTAATAGGTTTAAACTTTATAGGCATAAGTTTGTAAATATACAAATACAGTTATTGAAAACTTGCAGCTTCCATCTTTTCTGATTACGGTTCTGAAAGTAAAGTTCTCTTCAGTATTCAGTGGTAGATGGTCTTCAGTATTCAGTGGTAGATGGTCTTCAGTATTCAGTGGTAGATGATCTTCAGTATTCAGTGGTAGATGGTCTTCAGTATTCAGTGGTAGATGGTCATATTCATTTAATCTCAGAGTGGTAGATGGTCTTCAGTATTCAGTGGTAGATGGTCTTCAGTATTCAGTGGTAGATGGTCTTCAGTATTCAGTGGTAGATGGTCTTCAGTATTCAGTGGTAGATGATTTTCAATATTCAGTGGAGATGATCTTCAGTATTCAGTGGTAGATGGTCTTCAGTATTCAGTGGTAGATGATTTTCAATATTCAGTGGAAGATGATCTTCAGTATTCAGTGGTAGATGGTCTTCAGTATTCAGTGGTAGATGATCTTCAATATTCAGTGGAAGATGATCTTCAGTATTCAGTGGTAGATGGTCTTCAGTATTCAGTGGTAGATGATCTTCAATATTCAGTGGTAGATGGTCTTCAGTATTCAGTGGTAGATGATCTTCAGTATTCAGTGGTAGATGGTCTTCAGTATTCAGTGGTAGATGGTCTTCAATATTCAGTGGAAGATGATCTTCAGTATTCAGTGGTAGATGGTCTTCAGTATTCAGTGGTAGATGATCTTCAATATTCAGTGGTAGATGGTCTTCAGTATTCAGTGGTAGATGATCTTCAGTATTCAGTGGTAGATGATCTTCAATATTCAGTGGAAGATGATCTTCAGTATTCAGTGGTAGATGGTCTTCAGTATTCAGTGGTAGATGATCTTCAGTATTCAGTGGAAGATGATCTTCAGTATTCAGTGGTAGATGGTCTTCAGTATTCAGTGGAAGATGATCTTCAGTATTCAGTGGTAGATGGTCTTCAGTATTCAGTGGAAGATGATCTTCAGTATTCAGTGGTAGATGGTCTTCAGTATTCAGTGGAAGATGATCTTCAGTATTCAGTGGTAGATGGTCTTCAGTATTCAGTGGTAGATGGTCTTCAGTATTCAGTGGTAGATGGTCTTCAGTATTCAGTGGTAGATGGTCTTCAGTATTCAGTGGTAGATGGTCTTCAGTATTCAGTGGTAGATGATCTTCAGTATTCAGTGGAAGATGATCTTCAGTATTCAGTGGTAGATGGTCTTCAGTATTCAGTGGAAGATGATCTTCAGTATTCAGTGGTAGATGGTCTTCAGTATTCAGTGGTAGATGATCTTCAGTATTCAGTGGTAGATGATCTTCAATATTCAGTGGTAGATGGTCTTCAGTATTCAGTGGTAGATGATCTTCAGTATTCAGTGGTAGATGATCTTCAGTATTCAGTGGTAGATGATCTTCAGTATTCAGTGGTAGATGGTCTTCAGTATTCAGTGGTAGATGGTCTTCAGTATTCAGTGGTAGATGGTCTTCAGTATTCAGTGGTAGATGGTCTTCAGTATTCGGTGGTAGATGATCTTCAGTATTCAGTGGTAGATGATCTTCAGTATTCAGTGGTAGATGATCTTCAGTATTCAGTGGTAGATGGTCTTCAGTATTCAGTGGTAGATGGTCTTCAGTATTCAGTGGTAGATGATCTTCAGTATTCAGTGGTAGATGATCACATGCAATAGAATGCAGGATTTTTTTAATGATCTTCTTCTCAGATCATTTCGGCTGAGCGTTACTGACTTTTCTGTGTTACTCTTGAAGTGTGACAACATAGATTATTGTCCTCCCGTCACTTCCAGTAGCTCTTTCAGTCATTGTCTTCGTCTCATCTTCTTGCATGTGTTTTAAACACATGTGACGAAGTTTAAAGAAGCCATAATAGAAGCCTTAATCTTCTTTCCGCACTTCTCTCCTGCACTT
The DNA here is from genome assembly GCA_009830355.1 of Cherax destructor. Lineage (NCBI taxonomy): Eukaryota > Metazoa > Arthropoda > Malacostraca > Decapoda > Parastacidae > Cherax > Cherax destructor. Next base: position 16,435 of record WNWK01000477.1, read on the forward strand.
CGCTACGGTTCTCTCACTACCTGACTCTTCTTGCAAGACTAAATTACGTTCAGGTGGTGCCGTCGAAATGATCCTTCCTCTGACTATTCCATTCTAATTACCGGTATATTCAATACATAGTTGCTTCATACTACAATAGACTATTTTGTAAACAAGTGACACAATATACTGGTCTTCACCATTCACCTATACATAGTCAATATTCAGGTATCAGGCTACATTGTTAAGCAACATTACTCACTTAACAGAGGTGAAAAACGTATTTTAAAAACAAGTAGAAGAAATTATAGTATTGGCGATGTAGTAACTTAGTTTCCAATATATTATTTGCCTTTCCCTCTCATGAAAGTGCACAAAATGTTACAAAGAAAGCATGAGATCAAAATAAATTATAAAGATGTACGTAATTCGAAAATTATGAAATAAAGAAAGTATTCAGTGGTAGATGGTCTTCAGTATTCAGTGGTAGATGGTCTTCAGTATTCAGTGGTAGATGGTCTTCAGTATTCATTTTGTAACTCGTCCACAGACGTCACTGAGTCAGAATTGTTCATGAAACCAATGAATGCGTATCTAATAAAGAATTCATAAAAACTGGCTTCCTTCTTTTTTCAAAAATAAACTTTGTTTCTAGCGTCTCGCACCATTTTCAAAATGTTCCTCATTAAAATCAGAAAGAAATTAAAGTTTTGACACGTAACACGCATAGCCAATTTTTTTTTTTCGCCAAACACTGTCCATTCGTCAACAAGTCTCGACTCATACTGAGGGTTGGGTAGGTTCGTCAGGAAACAGGACAAGTGTTTCCTGACGAGGGTCTGAGGGAGAAGACCAGTCTCACATAGTCCATGCAAACATGACTTGCAATACAAGTAAGTGTATTTTTGTAAGTGCTTTTGTAAGTGTATTTTTGGGGGTCTGAAACGACTAATCTAATTTACATTCGTCCTTATGGGAACAAATTCGTTCGGTAACGGCACTCGAACAGCATTCTGGAAAGAATTATCGACGAAAACCGAGGGTCCACGTACTCCGAGCCAATGGTGGCACCCCCGCTAGTGACATAATCCCCTGGTGGGACCCACACTTGTAACATCGTCCCTTGTTAGGACTTCTACTTGTGAGATCATTCCCTGGTGAAACCTCACGAGTGACATCACTCCAAGGTAACTTAACCTGAAAGTAGGATCCCCAACACTGACATCTTTAAAACTCTTGGACACCACTAGTGACATCCTACAGTGACATCCCACTAGTTACAATACTGTGCGAGCCTCACAAGTGACAACAACAAGGTGTGGTACCCACTAGTGACAACGTTAAGCTGTGGTACTCCCACTAATGACATCAAGCTGTGGTACTCCCACTAATGACAACGTCAAGCTATGGTAATCCCACTAGTGACATCATCGCTCTTTGCTTTTTCTTCCAAACTAGAGCGCTCTTATCCATTGCAATGATTTAGATTTTTTTTTATTATATTTTGCAATTTCCAAATTAAGCAATCGTTGGCTCTATCAAAAGTTTTTTTTTACGAAAATGAATTATATCTGTCCATCACTTGCGTTATTTTATCACTTCACAGGATTCATCATAGCGATTCAGCTATTTGGATTTGCAGGATTTACATAATCTAAAATCGTAGTGGTTTTTATTTAGCAGATTTTTACACTTCAAATGTTTTATCTACATTTCTCTAAACAATTAATGCATTATCTACATTTCTCTAAGTAATTAATGCAATGTTATAACAACCACATGTTGCAGAGATATAGTCCTATAGTGAGACGACATGTCCAGTCCTCATCTACCTTCTCAAGGTGCCAGGTCACTCCAGGTTGTAATGACTATATGGACCTTCGAGCCGCTAGTAGCAACAGATAATTTCCATAAATCCTGCAATTTCCATTAACCCTGCAAATTAATTTTGTCACCTGGACGAGATGATAATGTTCACGCCAAGTTTTTCATTGAAAAAATTCTGCAGCTATTTTTTTATAAAACTCTCAGTAATATAATTTGTTCATATTTATTTTAATGAACATTATTCTATCTTTATATTACTAGGGAATAGCTCCTGCTCTTATGAATTGGATTTAATCATATATATTTTTTTAGCAAAGACGACTACCTTGCTTCCCCACATCATTCCCCAGGCGCTCTATGTCTGTCATATAGAATATGGTAGCAGCATAATACTTATGTATCCAGTTTAAAAAATTAATAAACCCAATCGAGGTTATCATTTCCTATTGACATTACGAACAACAACAACAACGACATCAATAATACCTGTGTGTGTGTGTGTGTGTGTGTGTGTGTGTGTGTGTGTGTGTGTTTTCTCACCTATATGAACTCCCCAATATGCGGTAGCAGGAGTCGAGTGTTAGCTCCTGGACCCGCATCTTCGCTAGTCGCTACGAGGTTCGCTCTCTTCTGGCTCTGAGAGCCTTGTCGTATCTCTTCTTCCAGCTATGTATGGATCCTCCCTCTGCCACTTCATTATCCAGGTCGTTCCACTTCTTGACTATTTAAGGCTGAGGAAATACTTCCTGACGTTCTTCTGGCTCATCTGAGTTTTCAACTTCCAGCTGTGCCCTCGTGCTACTGTTCCCTATCTCTCAAACAGTCTGTTCCCATTCACTCTATAAATTCCTCTCAGTATTTTGAAAATTGTTATTCTATCGCCCCTTGTTCTTCTGCCCTCCAGTGACTTAAGGCTAAGTGCCCTTAATCTCTCCACGTAGGATATGTCATTTAGCTACGGGACTAGTCCTACTTCAAACTTTTCCTGTTTGTCCAATTTCTTGACATTCTCCCAGGTGTAGGTTCCATACTGGTCCTGCATCCTCCAGTCTAAAAGCTAGTCCTAATTAGATATGCCAGACTCGCATTTGCTGCAAGAGTTGGCTTCAAGGGATATTGCAGGTACAATACTCACACCAGGTCATTCTCCTTGAGTGAAGTTTGTTGCAATTGTTGGGGTTAAACTCCAGCAGCCACTTGTCAGACCAGACCTGCAGCCTGTCCAGATCCATTTGTAGAGTTTCTTAGACCACGTCTAGTTGCATTCTCTTTATTAATAGTTCATCATCTCCGAACAGGAATACCTTTGACTCTATTCCTTCTGTCATGTTATTCGCGTATGCAAGAAATACCTCCGGCCCGAGGACGGATCCTTATGGAACCCCACTCGTCATATACACCCTTTCCGACCACTCTTCACGGACAAGCATTCCTTGTTTCCTTCTGGCCAGGTATACCATAATCCATTGTAGGTCTTCCCCTGTTATTTCTGTCTGATACTTTAGCTTTCATACTAGTCTTCTGTGAAGTCAGAAGCCTTCCTTCAGTCCCTGAAGACGTAATCTTCCCATCCCTCTTTCTCTTGTCTCGTAGAGCCCCAGTAGGTTTGTCAGAAAGGATTTACCACTTCTAAAGTCGTGCTGGTTGTCAAATATGAATGAACTCTGTTCTAGGTGCTCTACCACTCTTCTGATAATCTACATAACTCTACATACAGGATAGTTGAATTAAATAATAAATGTAGAGAAAAAAATTGTCTGTCTCTGACATCATGAAAGGTTTTTCATCTCTCTCTTTTTTTTTAATGTATTGGTTTCAGTTACATCCGGTAAGATCTTGCCAGTGTTTTCCATTTTAATAAAAAATAATCGTTGGGATGTAATAATTATTCCATAATATATTAACCAATATGTGTTATGTTGATTAACAAATATGTAAGTATTTTTGTTTCAAAATTATGGTTGACCTTTCAAATAGTTGCGTCCCAGCTCAGTCATCGCGTTGCAAGACCATAACTTGAGCTCTCCTGAACGGGTTTCACGGTGTTTATTGCTCCGGGTATCATCTTCATCACTCGGCGCTGAATATATTTCAGTTTGTTTATATCTTGAAATATTGTGAGCAATACAAAATGCAGTATTGTAGAACAACACGCGCGGAGCAGCAGTACAGAGTGGCTGGCAGTACTCCAGACACCGGCGATGCAGCAGCACTGTGCAACAGCACTCACAGACTATCTGTACAGTTAAATATGCAGCACTGTAAAAGAGCACTCTAGGACAAACTGTGTTAACTATGCAGCATTGTTGATAAGCACTGTGGGACAGACTGTGTTAACGATGCAGCATTGTTGATAAGCACTGTGGGACAGACTGTGTTAACGATGCAGCATTGTTGATAAGCACTCTGGGACAAACTGTGTTAACGATGCAGCATTGTTGATAAGCACTGTGGGACAGACTGTGTTAACGACGCAGCATTGTTGATAAGCACTCTGGGATAAACTGTATAAAGTGGCAGTCTGACTATCAAACGCCAGCGTTTGATTTGTTCATTATATTCTTAAGCAGTTTCTCGACACTCGTTGTTTGAGTTATGTTGGTTTGAGGGCGTAATATGCCAGAGGAACTTAATTCAATAATTATTTTAGGGACGAAAGTAATCTTGTCTGGTGATGGGGAAGTTTCGTGTGGCTTTAATGACCCTAGTGTAGATAACTGGCTTTAAACCCCATTAACAAACCGGCAGGCATGTTGACATAAATATAAGTATTTAGACAATTATTTTTTCTTGACAGTAATTCGAAATAAGTTGAGGAAAATGTTCAAATAATGTCTATATAGATACATAACTTGAAAATAAGGATGTTCTTTTCTAATCGAACGTCAAATAATCTGCTAGAGAATGATAAAACTCTCCTCGCCTTTCTTTTATCAAATAACATACTGCAACCAACAGGGGATCGAACTTGAACCATTTAGCAAGCCTCCCGGGAAGTTAGCTAAATTCTCGACGCCTTAGTCCACTACACCGAGCATATTCGTGGCCGGGTTCGATCCCCGAATGGTAGTGGTATAACATATATAAATATATATATATATATATATATATATATATATATATATATATATATATATATATATATATATATATATATATATATATATATTACCCTCACGTGCTGGGCAAAATGGTCCAACCTGAAGAAACCAGACGAGCAGCGAGTCGTGTGTGAGGGTGATGGATCGGCAGATTCTCTTTAATGATAACCCTACATAATGTACGTGAGTATTACTGACCCATCTTCTCCTTTCCCTCTTTCTCTTCTCGCTCATCCACACACACACACACACACACACACACACACACACACACACACACACACAAACACACACACACACACACACACACACACATATGTGCTCACCTGGAAAGGAGCGGATTCATAAACACAGGCAGGAGGGTTTTTGAGAAGGCAAATCCTGTCTCACAAATGTGCTAGAGTTGTATGACAAGGTATTGAAAGTGGGTGGACTACATGTTCTTTAAGAAGGCGTTCGATACAGTACCTCACAGGAAACTGGGGCAAAAGCTAGTGAATTTTGGCGGAATTGCAGGGTTGATACAATAGTGGATCAAGGACTACTTAACAGTATTAAAACGAATTATTCTCCGGAAGGATTTGGTGGATGGGCGAATGTGACATGTGGGGTTCCACTTGGGTCACTACTTTGACCATTACTGTTTCTTGTGTATGTAAATCACAAGACAGAAGAAATCGAGTCAGATGTGTCCCTAACGAGGATAATACAAACAGGAACAGACAAGGAAAGATCACAATCGGCTCTGGACAAGCTGTAGGATTGATCTGACAAGTGGCTTGTAGAATTTAACCCCAGCAAATGCAAAGTTATGAAAATCGGGGAATAGCATAAAAGATCAGAAACTGAGCATAGGCTTTTGGAACAAAAGCTGTAAACCTCTCAAAAAGATGACCTCAGCGTTTTCTTATTTAAAAGTTTATCGCCTGAGGCACACATCAACTAGATTACGTCTGCAGCAAACTAGAGACTTGCTAATTTCAAGAACCTCAATAAGACCCATACTGGAGAATGCAAGAACTTCAATAAGGCCCATTTTGGAGATGCAGCATCAATATGGAACCCACATCTAATAAAACATGTAAAGAATTTGGAAAAAGTTAATAACTTTGCTTTGAGACTTGTCCCAGAGCTGAGGGGTATGAGCTATGAGGATGGACTAGGTGGACATGGAAATGCTTCAAACAGAACTGGACAAACTTCAAGATTAGTCAGAGAAACTGGTACTTGAATTCAACTTCAATTAAAGCAAGGTAATGAAGACTGGGGAAGTGGCAAGAAGACCGGACACGGAGAACAGACGAGGGAGACAGAGGTTGCAGACCTCCTTCAAAAAGATGTACTGTGGGGGTGAGTATCAATACCTACTACATCGCCATTACACATCAGCTGAATAACTTCTGCGGCCAATGCTCGTCTGGCAAATCTCGACGAAGAATAATTTTGCGCCCTTTATGTAACATATGTGAAGCACATCTTGGAGTATGCAGCTCCAGTATCGAACTCATCTGAAGAGTGAAGCAGTATGTAGCGAGGTTTATTCTAAAGCTCATGGGTCTGAGCTATGAGAAGAGGCCAGCGGAATTATGTCTACATGAATTATGTCTACATGAGAGGACAGAAGAACCAGGGAAGACATGATAACATACAAAATACTCAGAGTTATAGTGTGGACAAGGGTAAAAATGCCTGCAAGAAACGGGTACTTTGGGACGCAGCTAGAAGTTAAAGACACAAATGAGCCACAAGAATATAAGAAAGTATTTTTTCAGTCTCAGAGTGGTCGGAAGTCTAATGATCGCAATAAAGGAAGAGGAGGCAGGCTTCATACATAGTTTTTAGAGTAGTTACTATAGGGCCTATGAGACTAGATGGGAGAGAATCTGGCAAGTGACAAGTTTGTAATCTGTTAAAGTAGCTGTGTGGAAGGAGGTAAAAGTTAATATATAGAGAGATTCTTCAAAACAGAAAGCTCTGTACACCGAACTTCATGTCATTAAGTCTTCCACTCAGTGTCTATGCTCAGCTCATTTGTGTTCCACAACCAACTTGCGCAGGATTGGTCGTATCTGTGACCATGATAACGGTAACATGTGCACGAGAGCAGCTTTTCATAAAATATTCACAGGTTTGGTTTTCGATGTCGAAGACTAGAATGCACGAAGCGCTTGGCCCTGGGTAACCCCGTGTCGAAAAACAGGAATAAATACTTAAGGTTATTTAGCCCTGGATAAACTATTGTGGCTCGCGGTTAGGATGCGAACAACCGACTAACTTCTAGGTACTTATTTATTGCTAGATAAACATGGGCAGCAGATATATGGGGACATGAACATACGTCCCGCCCCACATGAAGCGAAGTCTGGTCCTTCTGGCTGTTATCTCAACTCTCTACCACTGAGCTAATTCTATTAGGTTTCCCCTGATTATAATAATAGGGAATGGAAGGCAATTGAATGTGATTGCCTCCCATTCCCTGTGCACTGTATGACCGTCTACGGGTTTAGCGCTCCCCTATGAATTTAATAATACCATTGTCAGTGTTGGTTACATTGCAAAATTTATTAGCATAAACAATCTATATATTATTATGAGCTTAGACTTATTTATGAACTTGGACTAAATTATGAACTTGGACCTGATTATGAACTTTGACTTAGTTATGAACATGGACTTAGGTAGATCTTAAAAAAGGGATATAATGACTGCCGCTTCTACACCTGATTAAACTGAAAGACCTATACAATAATAGTGAGGGGCAGAGATCTTTCTTACAATACTAAAATAACTATGAGTCTTATGATACTCAGTAGATAAGAAGGTTAAACCTCTGTCATGAACCCCAGGAGAAAACAAAATTTTGAAAATATGCATTCTCAAACTTAAAGTTTCATAATATGCATGAAGGACATTACTGTCCTGACTAACAAACAAAAATAATGTTTATAAACGTAGTTTTTGTGGAAAAATATATTGTAGGAGATGAAACTAAGAACCTCTATCATAAAATTGCTTTCAAAATAGTCTTCCCTTCAAGATGGGTTCCTTGATGGAGTGAAGGGATCCTGATTTAAGGAAATGACGTAAACCTGCCCTTCCTCGAATCACTTCCTGTTATCTCCCATTAATATAACAATAAATATATGAATAAGGACTCTCAACAGAGAAACAAAGACAGTGATCAGCATACAGAAGATGGAGATGAGACAGGTGAAGAAGAATAAAACAAGAATCTAACCTCATCATTATTAAGAATTAAGTTCTGCCAAGAGCCTAAACACATACGTTGTTGGTAGAGGGTGGCAATTCCCTTAACATCATGACATAACTTAACCTTTTGCAACACAACCCAACAAACATTTCATTTTGACTGGCTATAAATTACTGCCTGACACAGTTAAAGGCCTTTATTTACCTCTCTATGTATCTGAAGATTAGCCCTTAATTAAGTTATTTAAATTAACGATAAAGCCGACAGTATGTGCTTTTTATTCCTCCAAGGCTTCGATACTGGTGAAGGGCTCTTAATCCAAGGAGCTAGACTTATATATCGAGCGTTTAGATTTAGCTCTTTCCCTGACTAATAATATTTTGTTTTATATAATAATGCATTAGAATTCATGTAATTTGTCTTATATAATATTCATTTTGTTGATTTCATCAATCTATTGTATTTTCTTATTTCCCTTCACCTGCTGACATTTTCATGTCTTCCCCCATTTATCCACAATCATCCTTGTCCCTCCTCTGCCCCCAGTTTATATATATATATATATATATATATATATATATATATATATATATATATATATATATATATATATATATATATATATATATATATATATATATATATATATATATATATATATATATATATATATATTTATCTTATTCTCCATATTCATGTGGTCTGAATTTCCGTCTGGATATAATTGCAAATAATCACCTTGCGCCACCTTTTTCTTCAAGTCTCGTCTAATTACAGTCAGACGCGACTCTGATGCTGTGATAGAGATAGAGGCAAAACCTTGGCAACGCGAAGGAAGGTGAGGTGGGATGGGGCAGAGGATTGGGACGCAGAAGATGGGGGGAAGGAGGGAGGCCTTGCTTAATCTGACCCACGTCTAAACAACTCTTGGACCCCACCAAACCTTCAATACAAGCTCGGTAATGTCTCCTGTAAGGATGAAATACACCTAGAAACATTCTCCCACGGCACGTATTATAAAAGAGCCACCTTGGCTCCATGTCCTTCTATATTCTATGCAAATAAGACGATGCGACTATGATTACCTCAGTGAGATTGAAGTACAACGTCGTAAGGCCTGTCCCGGCCCATGGGTGTAATTAGGTGATATTAAGTCCGATATAAAAGACTGCCATCTCCCTCATGAAATTGATAAGGACACTAGACACAGCGTAATATAATGGTTATGTCCAGAATCCCCCTGTTTTAGGTATTACTCGGCCTGCGTGCGAAAGGATTAGGTCGCATCCTGTAATTAACACTCTCTCACTTGCAACAGTCCTCTTCGACCGCTCCAAGAGATCAAATTTTATACCCAGCTAGTATTTCCAGCATCACATGTGTATTTCACGGCGATATATGGAGAAGTTACGAGGAAAATACGTGTGTTTATCGCGGGCAAGATGTTCCGAAGTCATGTTTGGTGGGAACGGGACACAGCATCTCGACCCACCGGCCTGGGGATACAAAACGTTTGAGTTCAGAACTGCGCCACTTGATCATCAGCCTGTGTGTCTCACAAGAGCCCAACAACGCGCAGCATCGCTCACTTTCTCGACCCTGACACCAGCGCCGCAAGCCTGAAACGTGAGCCTCAGTACTACGGTACTAGTCGTAGTGCTTACCGGGGGCGCCTCCACACACGTCGCGACGGTACTGCCGCAAGCCCAAACCCTGTGCACCAGCAGGAGGGAAGGCATGGACCCCTGATGTGGCTAACACAAGCGAAAAGAAATAAAATTGTCAGCGAAGGCCAGAGAAAACCCGGTCAGATTAACGACGCTGGGCTACATCGTCTGATCACCGACCAAGCAAAGACAATTGCCACCCTCGTACCCGCCTGCCCGAGGTACGACGAGCACCCAGTTCTCCTCCTTCCCCTATCCTTCCTCCTCCTCCTCCTCCTCCAACCTGTGTCAGCACAGAGAAGGGAGTTGCTCCTTTTTTCTAAACACCTGAAAGACAAAGGAATACTATCATATGTATTCAAGTTCTTCGTCATTTCTTTTGTCCACGCAGGAGGTGAGTCCGTCCTGGGTGGGAAGTGGGAGAAAAGTGATGGGAATAATGCAGGGATACCCGACTGGCAGGGTGGACTGGGAAGGGATGGGAACAAAGCAGGGATACCCACCTAGAGTGGAAAGTGTTCGGGAGGGATGGGAATAAGGCTGGGTATCCCTCCCATGTGTGCCTAATTGTTTGAAGCTAAATCAATATAGTTACTCATTCCTGGAGAAGCGCTTAACCCGTAGGGACCATACAGTGTCTGAGGAATGAAAGGTAATGAAGTTTGAATTGAGGAAGGGAAGAGTAACTCCGATTCCCTGGACTGAGAGCCCATTACCAGCAGTGAGACACCTCTAGTGAAAGGAGTTATAGGGATCAAAGTTAGGTTGGTGGTGTCTGGTCTTCATTTATAATTGTCGTTCATGATTTTAAAATTATAATTTTGTTCATTATTTATTTTCCAATTTTACTCAGGACAGCAAACACTCAGTGTGTGTGAAGAAATATCATCTTATATTACAGCTACTTTTCTTCTTAGTTAATAATTTAGGATTCTCTCTCTCTCTCTCTCTCCCTTTGCTATCCCCAAGTAATATTTTTTCTCTCATCTGTTTCACATTCTTATATTAACTTATATTTATTTAATGTATTTGCTCAATGTCTTCCAGCGAGAATATTTCCAGTGGTTTAGTCTCTTCGGAGTCCAGAAATTTATTTCTGGAATCCATATTCTCGTATATCTCTGATTTTTTTCGTTATTGTTTGTGATTTTTAGAAGGCAAATTATACCCAAACGTTCAATTTTGGTCTGATGTATCATAAAAAATAATTGCTATTTAAGCTGCGTTGTAATTATTACGAATAACATAAAAATTTCCGCATAGCATTTAATTATCACTCCAAATTATTTAATTAATTTTTAATCAGATGTTTTCAAAAATTATTTACTCAAAATATAATGTTGATGGAGCCTATTTGTACTCTCACCTCTTAGAGTTATGTGTCATGTATCCCTCATTAAATACATCATCCATTTTATACTCCCTATGCTCAGTTGACCCAGATTCTCAAGTAATATTTTATTATATTATTTATTTTCTAATTTACCTAACATTTTTATATCAACAAGCATAGCCAAATATTTATTTCTTTGGCAAACCATGGAATAAAATGAATAATATCATCTGGGCGAGGCCTGATACTTGCGGGACCCCACTCGAGACATCACTCTTTGAAAACAGTTTTCTTTTTCTTTTTAATGTTCACTACATTTTTCAAAGCATTAAAATAGATCCATTGCAATAATTTACCATTTAAATTTTTTTTTTTACAATTTCCCAGTTAATCATTAATAAGGCAATCGTACATCCATTTTTGTGTAATAATATATTTTATTATTATTATTATTATTATTATTATTATTATTATTATTATTATTATTATTATTATTATTAGTAGTAGTGTATTAGTATTACATTAAACCCAGCGACTGCGGAACCAGAAGCATTCACGTCCTGTCAAAGGAAGGGGCAGGTATCTCCAATTCCCTGGATCAATAGGCTATCACCTGCATTAAGGCACCCCTTGTAAAAGGTAAAAATATTATAATATCTCCATTGTTTCGACATAGATTTAAACTCAAAACTGCTTATATTTTAACAAATTTTTACCCACAACAATCCAATTATTTACAGCATTTTAAGCATATAACAATTAAATTCAACGGATGTCACCTACTGATATATATTATATATTGGAACAATATTTGCAGTTGCCCATTTATAGGACATTTTACATTCTTTGAAATTATGTCTCATTGATAATACAGAGTAAATAACTTAATTCTTATAATATTTTCAAAACCCAACGTGATACCCGTCTGTGATTGATGTTATATTTTTGACAATGTCATTAATTTTTTAAAAATTTATCTCTGCTTATTTCACTGAGCTCCATTTCATTTTGTTCTGCTTTGGGTTTAGGTTAATTCCATAAAATACTATTTCGTATATGCACTTCATAATTTCATATATTATTTCGCAAATTTCTTCCTCCTGTTCAGACATTTTCTTCTTCTATCTTCCGCGTTTAATATACTTGTTAAAAACTTGATTAGTAGGTCTGGCTCTGGCTTGTTTTTAATATCGACTTCCTCAAAATTGCTAAGTTCATCTCCCTAAATTTTCTAAATTCATTCCTACTTTAATTTTCTGGGACGATTTTTTTTTTTTTGGGTCATTTACTATCTGAATCAAAGACTTTTAATTGTCTTCTTATTCTTTTAAGATTAAATTGGTTCATGTTATTGTAAAAGATATTTCATTTACATCATTAACTTGTACCTCGTTATATACAGCACATCTATAGTGGGAGTTTTCATAGTAATCTAGCCAGTCTTGTTTACATTTATATTTTCAGCATTAAATTTATACCTTGCCAAAAAATGTGATTCTAATTGATAATGATCACTGTCAGTTATCACTGATAATTAAGACACATGGCACATATGCAACAGTTATGTATCTTTATTCCCGATTATCTTAATTTCGGAATGAAGATATCTAACTGTTGCACATGTGTCTTAATTATCAACCTGTCAGTATTGTATATCATCATATTCATGTCACTAATTACTCAAAGTGTTATCACGGTTAATTGGCTTCTCTCATGTTGCTTTTTTATGGGATGTTACCTGGAGACCTTCATATATAAAACGCCCGCTACCGTGTTCACAAATTTTGTTGACTGCCGTCCATGTTAGCTTCAAAATAAATCCAGTCATTATCATTTTAAAAAAAATATTGGGCACTCGAAAAATTTCTGGTTTTGATTGGTTTTAATTAAATCTTAATTCCATTTGTTAATCTTCAGTTAATTTATTGGTTAAAATTTCTATATTTTAGACTGTTTCATATCTAATGGTTGCAGATCTATCATAATTCAACATAAATTTATTTTTCGCAAATATACTGGCTTTGGGTTATATGTTGACTAGTTCTTCTAATCCTTCAATTTTTAGAAATTTATCATATTACATTATTTGTAATATTTACGACACATGATTGTATTAAATGCAATTCACTGTAGTTTTCTTTCTGCTCAACCCAATATATCATACTCCTTCCTTATAAAATATCTTAACTCATGCGATTTTATATCTTTGTATAAATTATCATATATTATTTGTCTCTTACCTTGTTCAATTTCATCTGTATAATTTTAAAAATCCTTTCCTGCCTATCATCATCTTCTATTCCTTAACTCTTTCTATATATTTTATTCTGAGTCAATTTTATTTTGATATATCTCGTCTTATACCAGAAGCTTTATATTCCAGGTTTATCATGTCTCATCCTCATACTTAACATAAAAATTAGAAATTTTAAGATTTTTTACAAAATAATGTGTACTAGAGTTAAATACAGAATATACTGTAAAAATGGTTATAATAACAATTATTTTTAAAGGGGAGGACCGGTAAGCCAGTCGAAGGCCTCGGTATATGACTAAGACCCGCGTCAGGAAACACTTGTCCTGTTTCCTGACAAACCTTACCTAACGTAACCTATACTGTAGTTATAAATAACTAGCATCACATGTCACGTTTAATAATGATGATAGGTATACAGGCCATAGCTGACATCAATGACATACTACTATATAGAAAGCCGCTTGTTATTCAGAGCATTTCGGGCAAATTAAGTCAGTTTTGCCCCAGGATTCAACCCACACCAGTGCACTAACACCTAAGTACCTATTTTAGACTGATGGGTGAATATCGACAGCCTGGTCGCAGACCGGGCCGCAGGGGCGTTGACCCCTGGAACTCTCTACAGGTATACTCTCCAGGTGTCTTATGGAAACACGTCCTAATGATATCCAGCCGTACCGGAGATTCGAACTCCGGACCTCAGTGTGTGAGCAGAGTGCACTAATGATCGAGCCTTCTATAAGCTGTTTTATTCCTGTCTCAATGTTTCATATAATTTTTCTTTCATAATAAACGTTACTGATATCCTGTCTCTTTCAACACAATCTTCTATTTTTAATGTAAGTCTAAATTAACTTCTAATTGTGATTTCCGCACATATTACCAGGCAAGCATAGCTATCTAGGAATATTTTATACCTAAGAATCTTTCATATCATACAATATATATATACATCCGGGGTTTGCATCTCAGTATATATACCATGAGAGTTTACTTTTAATCTCTAAATTAGTAATTATAATATGCTGCAGATCACCTGTAGTATACAGGTGATATGCAACTTTAATATATTCTTCGAAATCCTGCAACACATCGGCCGATTCCCACCAAGGCAGGGTGGCCCGAAAAAGAAAAACTTTCATCATCATTCACTCCATCACTGTCTTGCCAGAGGGGTGCTTTACACTCCAGTTATAAAACTGCAACATTAACACCCCTCCTTCAGAGTGCAGACACTGTACTTCCCATCTCCAGGACTCAAGTCCGGCCTGCCGGTTTCCCTGAATCCCTTCATAAATGTTACTTTGCTCACACTCCAACAACAAGTCAAGTATTAAAAATCATTTGTCTCCATTCACTCCTATCAAATACGCCCACGCATGCTTGCTGGAAATCCAAGCCCCTCGCACCCAAAACCTCTTTTACCCCCTCCCTCCAACCTTTCCTAGGGCGACCCCTACCCCGCCTTCCCTCCACTACAGATTTATACACTCTCGAGGTCATTCAATTTCGTTCCATTCTCTCTACATGTCCGAACCACCTCAACAACCCCTCCTCAGCCCTCTGGATAATAGTTTTGGTAATTCCGCACCTCCTCCTAATTTCTAAACTCCGAATTCTCTGCATTATATTCACACCACACATTGACCTCAGACATGACATCTCCACTGCCTCCAGCCTTCTCCTCGTTGCGACATTCATCACCCATGCTTCACACCCATATAAGAGTGTTGGTATAACTATACTCTCATACATTCCCCTCTTTACTTCCATGGACAAAGTTCTTTGTCTCCACAGACTCCGAAGTGCACCACTCACCCTTTTTTCCTCATCAATTCTATGATTCTCCTCATCCTTCATAGACCCATCTGCTGACATGTCCACTCCCAAATATCTGAATACATTCACCTCCTCCATACTTTCTCCTTCCAATCTGATATCCAATCTTTCGTCACCTAATCTTTTTGTTATCCTCATCACCTTACTCTTTCCTATATTCACTTTCAATTTTCTTCTTTTACATACCTTACCAAATTCATCCACCAACCTCTGCAACTTCTCTTCAGAATCTCCCAAAAGCACAGTCTCATCAGCAAAAAGCAACTGTGACAACTCCCACTTTGTATTTGATTCTTTGTCTTTTAACCCCACTCCTCTTGCCAAGACCCTCGCATTCACTTCTCTTACAACCCCATCTGTAAATATATTGAACAACCACGGTGACATCACACATCCTTGTCTAAGGCCTACTTTTACCGAGAAATAATCTCCCTCTCTCCTACACACTCTAACCTGAGCCTTACTATCCTCATAAAAGCTCTTCACTGCTTTCAGTAACCTACCTCCTATTCCATACACCTGCAACATCTGCCACATTGCCCCCCTATCCACCCTATCATACGCCTTTTCCAGATCCATAAATGCCACAAAAACCTCTTTACCCTTATCCAAATACTGTTCACCTATATGCTTTACTGCAAACACTTGGTCTACACACCCCCTACCTTTCCTAAAGCCACCTTGTTCATCTGCTATTCTGCTCTCCGTCTTACTTTTAATTCTTTCAATAATAACTCTACCATACACTTTACCTGGTATACTCAATATATTTATATATATATATATATATATATATATATATATATATATATATATATATATATATATATATATATATAATCAATAACAACACTGCGACTAGCCGAGAATTCAAACCCATGTCGTTTTGGCCCGCCTCATGATGATTGCGTGGTCCTGTAGGTTAGAGGGTCATGTGTGATTTTCGCTCATAATGAGATGGGCCAAAACGACATGGGTTCAAATCCTCGGCTAGTCGCATTGTTATTGATTCAATACCACTCGTTCGTAGTTACAATAATGTAAAATACTGCTCGTTGAGGCTAGTACACCAAACGGGGAGTAGAATGAAATTAGCTCTGAGGCAGCCACACCATTGTATGTCCTCGGATCATGGTAAAACACCTAGCTCTGCAGGGTGCGTGATCTATGTAGGATTGGGTGGTCCTGTGGGTTAGAGCTTAGTGAAATTTTCGCTCACCATGAGGCGGGCCAAAACAACACGGGTTCGAGCCCCGGCTAGTCACAGTGCTGTTATTGATTAAATACCACTCGTTCGTGGTTGCAATACATACATACATACATATATATATATATATATATATATATATATATATATATATATATATATATATATATATATATATATATATATATATATATATATAACTGAAATAAGTCGCTATAAAAAGCAAGAATGCAAATATAAATAACATACAATAGTGAAAAACTGGCACGTCCCTTGAGACCCGAGGTTAAACAGAATAAATATTCAGTAACTACTGGACAAGAATCCATCGCTTTCTTGATTGATGTGAGGGATACAGACCATTGTGTAAATTAGACTAATGCCAAATAATTACTTCCATGTAATTCCATAGTTCAATGAAATATTGTGGAATCATCAGTCATTAAGCGTAATGGACTACCTATTTCATTTAAATTTAAGTTCTGGCAGCAATGAACTTAGTTATTTTATAGTCCAGTATACTATTCATAACCGTAAAGTGAAAATATTTTTTAGAAGAATACTGACTTTGTTCTTTGTCAAAAGAACAATTTGTCTTAAAAACACACACACATTCACTCACACTCACACACACTGGTTTTTTTACTACGTGAGTACACACACACGCACACTCGACCCCTGCAAATACAAATAGGTGAGTACAAATAGATGAGTACACACATTCGGGGCCAGAAGCTATGAATCGACCCCTGCAACCACAACTAGGTGAGTACACACACACACACACACACACGCACACACATATATATATAGTATACACACAGTGGACCCTCGGTTTTCGTTGAAAATTCTTTCCAGAATGCTGTTTGAGTGCCGTTACCGAACGAATTTATTCCCATAAGGACAAATGTAAATTAGATTAGTCATTTCAGACCCCCAAAAATACACTTACAAAAGCACTTACGAAAATACACTTACATAATTGTTCGAATTTAGAGGTGAACGAAAATCGAGGGTCCACTGTATATATATATATATATATATATATATATATATATATATATATATATATATATATATATATATATATATACAAAACAGCCACGGGGGATTTGAATGATAACTCTAGGCCATTCGTGTTGCAATTAACACATCAGTTTGCAATGTTGCAGAAAAGAGGAGGAGGTCCAAGCAAATACGATCACAGGGGGCGCCTTTTCTCACCCCAGCATTACAAGCTTGCAGGTACGATAAATGGTCTTAGAGCAAAGCACATGCTTAGTCTGGTCGTGACTAACTCAGGAATTTCCTTCACGCCATAGGCCTTAGACCATCACACCACCACAGCACATAACGCTAAGCAACCAGTGGCACCCACCTCCTTAGTGCAACCTAACAGGTCGTATTTAAGAGATAGTAAGTCACAGGACTAATTTCCTTCTCCTTCTTCATCCCATTTTCTTCCTGAAGAATTTCGATACTTTAATTTCCCGGACGATATTCATACTTTGCTCCGATACCTTCACTATACACCGGCAGGAGACGAATTATTTTTTTTTTCGAAATTGTTACCAGTAAAATCTGATCATTAGATATTTGTGTGTAATTACCAATTTTTAATTACCTGTTGTTGCTGCAAGACCTATTGGTGTCCATCTTCAGTAATTATTTTAATATTTATTATTTTTAATTTCTTTATGGTTGCCGCCTCATTTTACCATCGAGGGCATCTTTAGTTTTCTCAGTCCTTAATTATAATTCATATTTCTTTTTAGTTCCGGGAGCCATTTTGTTGCTCTTCTTCGGACCTCTCACCCTTCATTCAAATATTTTTTAGGTATGGACACGACACGGAAGGTGCATAATACTATTTGGCATTTCTCCATTAAACTATTTTGAAGTTTTTGAAGTCTAGAAATGTCTCACAATTTCGGTTATAGGATTTTCCTTTCTCTTTCTGATTCTTTTAATATTTCGTCATACAATCTATATTCTTTATGTGGCCATATTATGTGTGTGTGTGTGTGTGTGTGTGTGTGTGTGTGTGTGTGTGTGTGAGGGATGGGTAATTTTGAATTCAAATGCAAATAACATTTTCTTTCAACATCAGCCACCAGTACAGTAGTACGAATTTGGCCACATATATTTGCTCCTGTCCTTAAAAAATTACTAATTTTTCTCTGTCCACCTTAAGACGAAAATCTTCTATCATATTTATTTCTCCCCCTCCCTCCTGGCCAGCCAAATACTAACAAAACAATTTAGTGTAATGACATTAGTGTAATATATATATAATATATACTCACACACACACATTTTTTCCTTTCATATATGTCGACACGGTAAAAATGGTGGACACCGATGGTCCTAGCGCCCCTAACCACAGACGCCAATCAACACCTATACTTAAGAAATTCCAATTGCATCTCCTTTGCAATCTGGGAACCAAAATCCCTCCATTAAGATAAATGCTCCTAAGTGAACAGCCCTACAATTTCCGATTTAAAGATATTACAAAAATCCGGGACCTTGCCGTGGACGAAGCCCCGATGAGAGAGTCTCGCCCCTATGAGCACTTGTCAGGGCTGAGAAGAGGGGCGGGCTCTTGTCTCCAAATAACCTGTCATTTAGGTCTTTATTTCATCGTGATAGGGCGTCGCGGGGTCAGAGGTCAGAATCCTAAACGTCACCGCGTTTCATGGGGTAAGAGGGGGCGTTATGGGGGGGATGGAGATTGGTGGGTAAGCAGGAGAGGTCACCCATGGGGAAGGAAGATGGATAGGAATGTGAGGTCACCATTGGTGGGGGGCAGGAGAGGTGAGACGGGGGTCGGATCACCCTAGGTTATTATCGAAGTGTTTATAAGGAATTTTCGCGTGTCTCTTCCTCCTATCAGCCATCGAGGCATTTTTTGTGCTTTCAGCTTTTCTTTATAACTTTAAAATAGCTTTGAGAGCTATTTTAAAGCTCATCTTTTAACTTTTTATATCCGTTTTTTTTCCATAATTTTAGGTGCGAACGTTAAACCACCGCAGTTTATTTCCAATTTTTCCTTAATGTACGTCTTGAAAAGCTTTTATAGCAATTTACCATTCGTAGATCAGAAGACAATTTTAATGTTTGCCAGCGTAGCATACAATTTTCTCAAGATTTTAATAATCTTTCAGGTATAATCTTATGCAAATGATGACTCCTATATTCGTCTCTCTATTTGACGCATAATTTTCTTTTTACTCATTTTATATTCATGTGGATATTATAGCTTTCTCCCATTTTCATTACATACAAGTGTTTTTTAATTTATCCGCTGTTCCTACCAAAGCAGGGTGAGTAAAAAGAAAAAAAACATTTATAATAGGTTAGTATCTAGATGTCTTTCCAAAAGTGCACCCTGAAGTACACCCATCTTTTAAAGTGCAGGCAATGTACTTCCAATTTCCAAAATTTAAGTTCGGCTAACCGGTTTTCGTGAATCTTTTCATAGACATGACCATGCTCATACGCCAACCCTAAATCTCCAGTCACTTTGATCTAACACGCTTACACGTGCATACTAGATACTCAAGCCTCTAACTTTCAAAACTTCCTTCAAACCTTCCCATCCTTCCTGAGAGAATCATAGAAAGGATAGGAGGGTTTAAAGGAAGTTCTATACAACCTCTTTGTCTACTCTTTCTCAATCATTTCTAAATGATGGAACTTCTTCAACAATTCCTCTTCTACTCAATGAAACACTCATATCTCATAGTCATATAATTTCTTCTCCCTTTATTCTCTGCATAATATTAACACTACACATTGATCATAGACACGACCTATCCTCCTCGCAGCAACATTCACAAGCCATGCCTCAAAGTATTGCAAAAGTGTTGGCACCATTAAATTTTCTTTTATGCATCCATTAACCAACCATTTTCTTCCCTCGGATTCTTTAACACTCGTCTATTATGTGATTTGCCTCATCATTCGGAGGCCCATCTACCAACACATCCACTGGCATTTATCTTAATATATTCAAAATTATAATTCTTCGTTTCAGTACGACGTTTAGTGAAGCCTATATTTCCTCTTACTCTCCTCTCTTAATATTCTCAATGTTCGCCTCAAGCGTCTTTGTTTTACTCAGCATTCCAAACTTATTCACCAACTTCTGTAAATCTTCTAAACCTTCCCTAAAGCACAGTGCCATCAGAAAAATAGTAATTTTAATAACACTCATTTTATATCAAATTCGTTACCTTTTACACCCCTACTTTTTTCAGCACTTATAAACACATGAAAAACTTTGTGTGTCGTGATAATGTTTGAGACTAGTCTTGTAGCGAATCTCCGAGCATTCTCTACGTTACCTCTTGAACTACAGCAGCCTCCTTTACTGGTTCTTGTTTTCTCGGGCTCTATCAAGTTTAATCATGAAACTTTATATGGAGTTTTCCTTCACTCTCTCATTTAGCTCACTCTGAAAATTTAGAGGTACTTTCTAACATTCCTGTGCTTCATTTGCTTTAAACTTCATTTTGCGCCCCGTCGCCCCAGACCACTCTGTCAGATCTCTGAGTATCTTGTTTACGATTGTCTGGTTCATTTCCCATCTCTTCTCATAGCTCAGACCCTTCAGCTTTGAGGTTATTCTTATGGCAAGCTTATGGGCTTTTAAGCTTCTGAACATGCATGACAAGTGTAGGGTTTTTTTCTGGTGCTGTGTAGTGATAAGCCTGACATGTCGACTTTAGCTTAAAAAAAAAAAAAAGACTTCTTGTTATGATCCCAGAAGACAGTTCAGAGATTCACTAACCTTGCATATACTGGTGATATAATGCAGCCTAAGAGCATTTCTAGTGATATGATCGGTTTGAGGTTCTTTCCCAGATCTTTTTCATTCTACGATATTTCTAATTTCTCGCCTCTCAAGGTATACTCTGCCTCTGGTTTTCTCTCTTCCTCCCCAATTTGCATGACCTTGCACTTATTTCGGTTGAATTTCAATAACAACTAGTCTGACCACCCAGACAGCCTCTCCAATACTTCCTGTAGCTTGTTCCCATCCACTTCTGTTATTATTATTATTATAACTAGATTTACATCATTGACAAACAGACGCACATAGGATTTGGTCCCCTATGTCAGGTTATTTATATATATTAAGAAGAATAACAGTACTAGCACTAATTCTTAGGTAATCCCTCTTTTTCATCACGAAACGCCCTAGTTTGCCTTCACCCCCTGTCTTCTGTTCGTTAGGTATTCCTAGATCCACGTTAACACTTATCCATATATCCCAGTCTGCCCCTTGTATTGGTGAATCAATCTCTGGTAGAGTACAGTGTCAAATGAGTAGGGAAAGAGAGGGGAAAATTGAAGTTATAAGAAAGAGCATGGACAGGAAAGGTGCAGGTGTGGAATGATTGATAAAGGGAAAGAAAGAACTTGTAGAGAGTCAGAATGACGTGGATGATGAAGAGTTGGTGAGAGATGGAGAGAGATGATAATAGGGTAAATGGAATAAGGCTAGAGGATAGGTGGGGATTAGCGCAAGGGAAAAGGGAAGTACAGTTTGGCACTTCTGGAGACTGTAAAGGTGGTGTGGGAGGATTGTGCAGATCTGGAGTAGGAGAGCTATGTAGAGGTGGACTACGAATGTTATGTGGGGATAGAATGAGGTTATGCAGAAGTGGAGTGTGAGAGTTATATCAGTGGGAGGCTTGGTAAAGGGTGAGTGGGGAAGGTGGTTACTAGTTGTTACTTCTGCTCGTTGGTTACTCGTTCTTAAGTGTGTAATATATCTTGTACCCTCGCTTCTGTGATTACCATACTTTGTGGTTTACACTCATCTCACTTGAGCTTTGATGGTTTTCTCTCCTCTTATGTCCGATACTTTTCTGTAAATATTCTCATCGTAATTGTCCGATCGCCAGGAATTTAATTTACCAGTTAGTTCCTGATCTCTCACTGCTGTTTTTCTCTTTCTTACTGTTTTCCCTTTCTCACTACTGTTTTTCTTTCTCACCGTTTTTTTCTCACTGCCGTTTTCCTCTTTCTCCCGGAGTGCTAAACTTTTTTTTTTAAAGGATTCTGCTTTATACTGGCATGGCAGGACTACAGTACCTTCCTGGGTGGTTGTTGCCTGCCAACCTGTGCAGTATCTTAATGGGTGGTTGTTGCCTGCCAACCTGTGCAGTATCTTAATGGGTGGTTGTTGCCTGCCAACCTGTGCAGTATCTTAATGGGTGGTTGTTGCCTGCCAACCTGTGCAGTATCTTCCTGGGTGGTTGTTGCCTGCCAACCTGTGCAGTATCTTAATGGGTGGTTGTTGCCTGCCAACCTGCTACTTGCCGTCATTGTACAGTATGGAACTGCGTGGAGGATACGACTTATCTCGTTCCCTCAGTAATAGTTGACTCTCACATTAACCATTAGAAGGTGATGGACTGACAGATGATTTATAGACAATGGATAAATTGATAATAGATTGACTTGGTAAGTAGACGGATCACGAAGAACAGTGAGTAGATACATAATGGATATGTAGTGGATAGATAATGAATATACAGTTAGTATATATATAAATAACATACTGTCACTTCATAGTTAATAGATATAAAAGCAGTAGGTAGATAATAGATAGACGGAGAGACAATGGATAGAGATATAATCTATATAGAAACACATGTTTAAAAATGAATATATGGATGGAAGGCAAGTAAGAAATACTAAAAACTTAATTTACAGAAAAACTATATAATAATTTAAAAAAAAATCGTAATTTTATGAGTCTTCAATGTAATTAAAAATTTCGTCTTTATTTTAACTAAACACAAATTAACCGTAAATAATACAGTCACGCAATGTTATATTCGTGTTTATCTGTATCAATAATTCTGAAAGCAAATTATCGCCGTTTGTATCTGAGAAAATTATGAGTACTTTTCTGAATTATCGGATAATTGATACTCCAGTATTGTGATCCATTATTCTTGTGGAAATGAGCTGGAAGGCAGATTGGGTGGTCGGATCGTTAGGATGAACTTATAGTGCTAATTATGTGTTACTGATTTTCTTAAATGTGTTTAACCTAAGTAATGGGTGATAATAATTTCACTTTTAGACAGAATTATCGGTAAATGTATTGAATAACTATTGAAAAATTTAAAATAGATGATGAAAAGAACAAGTGGAAAAATATAATAATAATACATTTGTGATACAGATTACAAAACTCTTATTGAGGAGCCTAATAACTCAAGTTAACCTACCTTAACTTAATCTAACCTATGCTCACATAATGTAACCTAAGCTAATCTACTCTAAATTAACCTAAGCTGTAGTCTCCTCTTACTCTCTATTTGCAATAGTTCGGTTCCTTGCAGGAAGCAGTGGTAATGTATACCACACAGTGGTAATGTATACCACACAGTGGTACATGTATGGTATACATTACTTACAAGATGAAGACTTAGACGTCTACATGTAAAACATCTGGGTTTCTTTACTGTAGACGTTTCAAGGACATAATCGAAAGACAGTAGAACTATATACAAAAGATTAGGTACTAAGGAGGGACTGATTACCTCATCTTATGTGTGACTCCTACGTGCGAATGAGATTCATAAGCACCAGGTAGTTTACCTGTCCTCCAGTTTGGAGGACAGGTAAACTACCTGTCCTCCAAACTGGGTTTTCGCACGCATTACAGTTCGTTGATTTCTGACCGATCATAAATAACAGCGTAAATGAAATATTTGTTATTCTTGGCTAGGTTAGGTTAAGTTACGGTAAATTAACCCAAATCAAGTTTTTATCAGTATATTTAACCTCCAAAAATGAAATAATGTAAAAGGACCCTTTATGTGGCATCTTGAGATGTGTATCATAGAACTAATTTTCAAATAGTTATTTCAATAATAATTATAGACGATAAATAAGAATGCAAGAATGGAGAACTGCAGTGAGCCTACAGCCTCATGCAAGGAGGGTCATACTCAAACTCAATTATTCTCACTTATATATTTGTCTGATCTATTTTAAGAGCGACTAAACGTCTAGAGATTAACAGTAAATTTATAGAGGAAATTTTCACGAGTTTTCGTTCCATTATCAAGCAACAAATGTTGAAATAACAGTTTCAGAAGTTACAAATTTAATTGAAAATATAATAGTAATTGTAATTGAAATGTTATAATCATTTAGTGACAACAATAAACATTGACGGGCATTACAGTAAAGCAGGTAAATATAAATATACTTATACGCAATATTATTATTATTATTATTATAATTCAGTGATGAGTAATTATGTGACTATAAAAAAATTAATATCTAATCCGATAGTGATGAGTATAATAATGATGATAACGAAGGTGATAATTAGGTCAATGTTTGTAATTCTGAAAACACCTGTTCTAGGAGATAACTTTGATGAAGAATTTTGAAAAGAAGAATTACAGCAAAAATTATAAATACACACGTGTGTGTGTGTGTGTGTGTGTACTCACCTAATTGTGGTTGCAGGGGTCGAGACTCAGCTCCTGGCCCCGCCTCTGCGCTGTCCGCTACTGGGTCTCTGCTCCATGAGCTTTATCATACCTTGTCTTAAAACTATGTATGGTTCCCGTCTCCACTATATCGTTCGCTAGACTATTCCACTTCCTAACTACTCTATTTCTGTGTGTGTGTGTTCCACGATGTTCTACTGAAAAGAAATAACCGGAATAAACTATATTTTCTTCCTCTGGAACATTCTTATCGTGTAAGAAAGCGACATTGTGCTCAAAAAAAAAAAAAAAAAAAAGTCTGACGCCCCTGCCTTGCACCGCCTGCGGTCATCAAACTCTCCTAAAAACTCCCGAGGATTGAGTCTCCTGAGAGGTTAAAATTTTCTTGTGGGGATCGTCCCTTTAATTGCTGCCAATAATGCAATTAGCCGGGGCGGAATGATCAATTAATACGAGCAGAACCAGGCGGGACCCCTCCTCTTATTACTCTAATATGAAACTCGGGGAAAAATGCTAACCGAGAAATTGGTGAGCATTAGGGAAAACTCTGCCATCGGTGGTTGAGAGGCGGGCGAAGGGGAGATGGGCTGGGAATTTTTTAAAAAGAACGAGTTGGAGACATTAGCGAAGTTTGAAGCTGCGGACGAGTCTCCTGGCTGACTGGATGTGGGAACCAGCACCAAGATTTCTAGTCCGGGATGAAAATTTTGAATGGGAAGGTGGCTGGAAGACTTGCTGGAAATTCCGAAGAGCTTCAATGGAGAGAATCGTTTGGGAAGCTGAAATCCGAGGTAAATAAAGAATGTGGGGGAGGGGGAGAAGTGAAGAATAGCGGGAAAACACGAAAACCGTGGGAAACGAAGAATAGCGGGAACATATGAGTAACGTTGCAAAGGCCTCCAATTTGTCGGGAAATTTGTACCAGGGGGCACAAAACGGAGGAGATGAAATGCAATAAGCGAAATGCGTTAACTGGCGGCGGTCGGGTTAACAGAAAGGAAATTAAGCGGCAGTCGGAAACCTGGAATGGGCTTATCAAAACATTATCCAAATTTATGCAGAGTTTTAAAAGGATTTAGGTGGATGGTGAAGGAGGCGGGAGACCACACGCTTCTTGTTTTCTGAAATTTATCCTCTTCACGTGATTTTTTTCTTGTTTTTTTTTCTATTCCTATCGTCATCAAAAAAAATAATTATCATATTAATTCATCTTCTGTCATCTCATGTCATCATTGTCACGCTATCACCATCACTGCTATCATATCTTTAATAGTGCCATCATATCAGTTTCACGAACATCATTATTCTCATCATTATCATCGTCATTATCACCACCACTATTATCATAAATTACTTTCACTATTATCACCATAACTTCTTTCACTATTATCACTGTCAATATTACCATACCTCCCTTCATTATCACCTTAACCACTATAACCCTTAGCAATATCATCACCATAACCATTATCACCATAACCATCACCGGCATAATCACTATCACTATTATCATAATGATCACAATTATCTGTATAACCAACATCACCTTCATCACCATAACCATCATCATCTTTATCACTACTCAAAATAATCATTATCCAATAATCACCATCACTATTATCACCATAACCATAATAATCACCACAATAAATAGCAAAATCGTTTTCACACACAAAAAAATAATTCAATTGAATTATTTAAACACATTTTAACATCGACTTTATAATTATTATTTTTTTTATTTTTAAATCCATATATTCTTACTGAGTTTAATAATAATAATAATAATAATAATAATAATAATAATAATAATAATAATAATAATAATAATAATAATAATAATAATAATAATAATAATAATAATAATTTTATTAATTTATGTGGTCCCGAAGGTAATATTTATAGTGGTTATTGGAACTGAATGTAATCAGATTTGATGCAAGGAAAAGTAGGATAGCTCTAATTCCCTGGACCAATATCCCATTTCATGCGTCAAGGAGCCTCCCTTGAGGAGTCCCGAGTCTCTTGAGAATGTTCATCTACACCTCCTATGCATGTTTTGAAGTGTAATGTTTGGGTCGAGTTGCAATGAGACGTATTTGAAAAAGAGAGCCGGAAGTGAGTATGAGAGAAGTGAGGGACCAAGTAAATTGGTTGAAAAATTTGGAAAAAAAAAACAGGAACTAATGGCTTAAAACAATTGCTAAACAGGTGAGAAAAAATAATTTGGGTAGTTGGTGTGTGTATTTGAAGTGGATGTGAGAGACACCAGTCTTCATTTTACTGTGAGATACACACATGTTCAACACCTGGGAAGCTTTAATTAGGACGACATTAATCCAACCAGTGTCTTTTTTCAATCTACAACAGATAAAAAAGCCACTGGATGGCGAAACTTTTTTTTTATACTTAAAGACACTTAAAATTTCAATGCGGATTATTCATTAGCTTGTCGGGACTGCTAACCATTAATATAATGTTGCTAATTTTAATGTGTTTATTTTCTTAGCGTTTCCTCAGTGTTAGTTTCTTAATGCTCCCTGTAAGCTTGCAAATACCGTTTTATATACAAACCCCCCTTCCCCCCAAAAAAAAATGTTTATCTTCAAATAAGTCAAATAAAAAACATCTGCAACACGTCTAATAAAGGAGTGACTTTACAAGCACCAAGAAATGTTTAAATCTTGACGAATATCACTCGTGGTGCCGGAGTTAGCTGATGAAAGATGGAAATATTTTTAAAGACTGTCTCAAGAGGACAAAGAGTAAGGAGGAATGTTTTGGCCCATGTTTAGGTTGAAGATAGGAGGGTCTAGTGATTTATTGCCTCTTTTTCCTTCTCCTCATTCCCAGTCACACTTCCTTCCCTACTACTCCTTCCCTTATTTGCCCTCTCCTCACTTATTTTTTTCTCTCTATGTCCTACTCTCATTCCTCCATTTTCCCTACAATTAATTTTACTCCTTCCCTTCCCCAGCAATTTTTTCGTTTATCCCTCCTACCCTCCTATTCTATCCTGTTTATCTGTAACTTCCCTCTCTCTTCATCTCCCTCCCTACTTCTTAACCTCTTTTTTTGTCTTCTATTATCCCCTATCTCTTTTTTAGTCTTCACTTCCTCTTTCCTTCCCCTTAATCCTCTTTTCTTCTTTCATTCCCTTTTCTTTATTCGCCTTTCCCATCCCATTCCTTTCTTCCCAATATCACTCCCCTTTTCTACCTTCCTATGCTTGTCCCTCTTTCCACCCTCACACTCTCTCTTCTATTTCCCTTATCACTTCTTTTCTTTCCCCTTGTATTCCTTCTCTTCCCTTCTTCTCTCACCAAGAGGGGCATGACAATGGCGAAACGAGAGAGAATCGGCATCCTCTCTATTGTTGATTGGTCGCGGCTTTGTCCTGGTCCAACGATAACCCCTTCTGTCCCTCCCATCATCATCACTCCCTCTTTCATCTCCTACCGTCGTCACACCCCTCCTTCATTCCCTTCCATCAACACTCCCTCCTTCATACTCCTCCCTCAACACTTCCTTTCTCTTCCCCTTTTCTTAATATCCCCTCTCCTTAAAATCCCCTTTTGCATCCCCTTCCTCTTTCATTTCCCTTGACATCTCCTTCCTCGTTCTATCCACTTACTCTTTGCCACTGCCTCGCTTCCACTACCTTCACCACCACTACTGTCACTCTGAAGAGTCACATAGATCACAATATTGTACAATATATGCTGAGAGTTTACTTTAGTCCATATTTTTATTAACAAAACTATTCTTGATAAGCAGTGAACAGGTTACACGCAGCCTTAATGAACCTTGCGTAGTTGATAGACTTTAAAATCAATTGACTAACCATTACATAAACCAACACTCTGCATACGAACTGAAGAGTATCTCTCTCTTGACGTGTATGCATTGAGAGTAACACAGAATATTCAGTTAAAGGACTGTACATCTCAAACTGTAGTTACATTGGTGCACAGATTACATGCAGCCTTAATGATACTCGAGTATTCAATAGACTTTCAACCTAATAATCCAACCCTTTCATAACAGGTTGCATATAAATATGTAAGCTTATATGATCCAATGATTCTACGGGACAAACTCAAACTATTCAACAGGACGAAAGTTCCATTGCGAGACTTGCGAGAGATGATGTCTGAAGATCTCTGAATGCACAAAACGTCGAACCTTAAAGTGGATGGACTGTAGTAGAAGATCACATCAGGTTCCACCACTGTCACCTAAGAACATAAAACTAAGGCTGCAGTGGCCACAGAATCACCAAACCTGAATAGTTAAAAATTGGAAAAACGTCGCCTTGTATGAGAAATCGCGATTTTTGCTGCGACACAGATGGTAGGGTCAGAATTTGACTTCAACCTTTTGGGATGTGATGGAATAGTAGATTTGCATCATGAATGTGAAGCCGACAAATCTGCAGCAACTGCGTTAGCTATCATGTCAACATGGACAAAACTCTTATTGAATCTATGCCACGAAGAATTCAGGCTGTTCTGTGTGTAGAGGCCCTACTCAGTACTAGAATGTGTACTAAATAAAATAGCCACTGACTATATACTTAAGCGCATTAAAATACATATATACATATGTAAGTGCAGGTGATACACTTTAACTTCGTTTGTTTCTTGGTTAACACGAACACGAAGAATTCAAAGGTCCCTTTCAAATACGACAGTACTGACGAATCCTTTGGACCTTTTTAGCCTCTACAAATGCTAAAGAGGTCCTTTGGAAGTCTTCTGGTCACGACCAACTTGAAACATTCTTTGGACCTCTCCTCTTCACAAGAAACCTAAAGCAATCTTTAGATATGAATTGACCACTAAAACCCCGAAGCTTCCTTTAAACTTCCTTGAGAAAATGACGAACATGTAGCTTACTTTGGACATCTCCTGCCTAAGAAAAACTCAGAGCATCCTATTTATTTCTTCTGGCCAGGACGAGCCTACCTGAAGTATGCATCCTTTGGACCTCTTGTGGCTTCGACGACCACACAACTTTCCATGGACCTTTTGTTGCCCTGATGATCACTCAGCATCCCGATTACGTCTTGCCAGATAGGAGGTGTAATTTCTTGGGCGTCAGGGAGAACCTGATGCTGAGCGACGTGCTGGTTCACGGGGTCTTAGTCCTAGGGTGGATGGAGGATGTGGGTGAAAGTAGCGTAAGAAAATGGGTGGGACCTGAATTATTAAGGTTACGGAGCGACCAGATGATGACGGATGAGTCTGTTTCGTCTCGTCAGTCTTATCCTCTCTTCCCTCCCCCCACTCATTCACTCTATCTCTCTCTCTCTCATCCCTTTACCCTCATCCCTTTCCGTTCCCCTCCCTTCCCATATTCTCTATGTGCCAACTCCCTCCCCAAATTGCTTCTCTCCCACCACTACCAGCTTTATTCCTATTTCCCCATACTCTCCTTCAACCATTCGCCCTCTCCTTCGTCACTCTCCATTCATCTCTACATTTCCCTCCCTCATTCCTCTTCCTTCGTCTCCTCCCTCTCACCTTCCCCACACTTCTTTCTCTCCTTTCCTCTCATCCATGTTCCCGTTACTTCTCGTTCTCGTCTTCCTCGACATCTTCCTCCTTCTTCTCCTCCTCCTCCAAGTCTTTCTCTTCCATATCCTCCCTCCCCTTCATCTCTCCTGACGGAAGCCAAACTTAGGTTAGGTAAGGTCCTTCGATGTTCAGAACGACAACCTCGACAACGAACCCTGTGGACATCAACCCTGTGGACATCAACCCTGTGGACATCAACCCTGTGGACATCAACCCTGTGGACATCGAAGACGTTACTTCGACGACGAGTCATGAGGACGATAGCAATCTTGAAAAGACTGAGGGACTTACAACATCGACTCCAGGCTGAGAGACTGATTACCTCAAACTCCTTCTGATCTTCACTATTCTTCTTTGTATAGGACTGATGAAGCCACTACGTGGCGAAACGTTTCCTCAATAAAGATACCCAAGTGTTACACACGTGTCTAATTTAGCATAGTGACTAACCCATTGGACGAAGCTATGTTCATTGATCGCCTGTTGCAAATTAATGCAAAAGCTGAAGATCTTTTTTAACTGCTATGTCGAACTTATTCCGCGAAAATGAAAAGAGTATGGGAGATATTAACTGGCCTGTGCACTGATGAAGCTCCGGTCATGCTTCGATCTCTGTCCAGCTTCACCATCAAGGTTACGGACTCACCATCAAGGTTACGGATTCACCATCAAGGTTACGGAGTAAAGTCCACCTCAGTTATTTCAACGCAGTATCATACATGGCGATACTTTGGCAGCAAAGATAATTTCCTGTCATTTCATGAAGTAGCTGAACATCGTGATTATAATTAAAGTGCGCTGACTTCCATAGGAAAACATGCTGGGTCGTTTGTGCGAGCTGAGCTGAGAAAAGAATAAAGAATATTTATTGAAACTAACAGAAACGCCTTCCTCGTTACCGTTCATTTGGAGGAGTGTAGGTGGCCATTGGCTTACGTTCCATATTTTGTGAAGGCATAAGCTATAAGGTAGACAACTATCGCAGGCATACTGAAATGCAGTTGTATAACTCATCGCTAGGAAGGAAGAGAACATATGAACAAACCTGGAAGTTTGACGTGAAAGGAAAGAGAACTCAGCGCTGAAAGTATGTAGTGAGAGAGAAGAGAAAATATTGACAAAGCTGGAAGTTTAACATGAGAGGGAAAAGAACATGGGAACAATGCTGGAGATTTAACATAAGAGGGAAAAGAACGAGGGAACAAAACTGGAAGCTTGATATAAGATGGTAACCTTTTTCGATATTCTTCCACCGCCATCAAACGTGGCTAATAACAACGCTATTAACATCGTGCTGATTAAAAGGCACAATTTTCCGCAAGTCCAGGGAGGAAAGGGGGGACATTACACACGTTACAAAAAATCCACCTAAACATCGCAATGTCTCTTAAGGGAAGAGCGAGAAGTCAAGAAAATGAAGGGTGTTTCTGGGTAGAAACAGTTCGCTTAAAGAACACCATGACTCGTAATGGAAAGATTTGTCTAGGAACACACAGGACACTAGCGTTATGTTGTCTCGTGAGGAGGTAAGAGAAGTGTATAAGGATACAAGTTACACTTAAACGTCACGATGTCTGGTAAGGAGGACGGTATAGCCAGGCAAGCACACTCTCCAAACAACACGTCGCTCCTCTTTTAAGACAAACGCGCGTTCAATGGGCCAAGATTTCTATACTGATGAGCGCATGGCTAATGGGTAATGGAGGTGGCGCTTTAACATATAGGGAGGGAAGGGGTAGATGGATTGGGGAGGGATAGTAAGAGGACCAAGGAAGAGGAAGGAGTGACGAGGGGAAAAGGTGAGAAGGGTAAGATATGGAGGAAAAATAGAAGAAAATACCAGGAAAGGAAAACCTGAATATTTGAAAAACGGGACGGGTATCTGTCTGGATTATATTTCTAATGCCACTGAGCTCATCCTCTCGAAATACTGGTTTAGGTCATCGTTTATCATATTGTCTTCTCAGCATATTTCAGTAAGTTTACAAATTTATTAACTCTCAGTTGAAGTTCTTGAGATTAAAGTTTAATTTGTTGAACAAACCCTCACGGCTGAGTGTGTTTTACTGATTGTGACCAGAGATTATACATGTCTGAACTTCTAGTTGATTGTAGTCTGAGTTTAAAAGTCTTCGGACTCCATACTGCATCTTCATTATTAGTGAAAATAATGTGTTGAGTATTTTCTAGTCCGGTCATTTCTACTATTTACTGGCTCCTGGGATACTTTCTGCTATTACAGTCTTTGCTACTTCTTCTATTTAAGGTGTCTTAAACTGATGGGAAGTTGCATCTGGTGCTTTATAAACAAATACAATAGCTGATTTTCAGTTTTAACCACCAGAACATCGACCACATGATTCGTGGTATTAAGTAACTCAGTGAACATGAGAGACTAAGATACAGACCAACTAACCCCTTTATATTCCCTCTTGTTTGTTTTCCCGGTCTCATCTGTGGAGGCTGTACCCTGTGATACCTATTTGGTTGTCAAAGTAGCCTTTTATTTGGGTTTCCGTAAAGGCTGAAGACATTGCATTAGACTCAGTGAGGAGATCACTGATGAACGATATTCTTAATTGTTGTTACTCGGTTTAAGACCTTGAATGTTTGCAAAAACAAGCGATGTTAGATTGTTTGTCGCTCAGCAGGGAGGATTTTTTTTTTTTTTTTTTTTTGCTGGATTTAATATCATTGGCTTTGTTGAGCCACAGGGGTAGTTATGTACTGGGTGGTGTTGGACGGTGTGGTGATGGAGAGGGTGTTGTAGAGGGTTGGGTGAAGATGATATGATGGAGGGGTGGTTGTGGAGTTGTTGTCGGGGTAGTGGGGGAGAGGGAGACATGTGGAGCGGTGGTGGTAAAAAAGGGAGTGATAAAGGGAGTAGTGGTGGACGGAAGATGGCGAGGGAGTTGGACAAATATCTGGAGGCCTGGTCAAGGACTGGGCCGCGGGGGAGTTAACCCTCGGAACGACCTCCAGGAAGACTCCAAGTAGTCATAAGTTTCATTCTCCTATGGTGGTGGTGGTGAAGGGGGTGGTGGGGTGATGATGATAGAGGTGTGGTAGTTTAGGAGGTATTTTGGGTAGGATTGTGGTGAATGTGGTGTAAGGAAGAGGGTGGTGAATAGGTAGTGGTGAAAGGTTGTAGTGAAGGGGGTTTTTGTCGGGAGGGTGGTGATGAAGGGGATGTTGGTGAAGGGCTATTGAAGATAATGGTGGATTTAGTTGTTTAGGGGGGGGGATTGTGGAGGTGTAGTGGTAGAGGTGGTACAGTTGAGGAGTGATAGAGGAGGGGTAGTCGTGGAGGGTGTTATTGTGTCAGCTAGGGCTGTGATGGGGATTATAGGGGGGAGGGTGTGGCTGCAGAGGTCCGTGTGTAGAGGTCGTTCTTCAGCCGCAGGAGTCGCCGTCTGGGCCCAGGGCGGCCCGGGGCGGCCCGGGGCGACCCAGGGCGGGCCTGGAGTGGGCATTTGAGTGGTCAAATCATAGTTGTCAGCGATGAGCAGCCAATGGTGGGCCGGCGAGACCCCTTCACGCTACACTCCCCCCCTCATTTCCCCCTCTCATCCCTCCATGTCGTGCTCTAGGGGGGTCTATCTGATTCAGGTGTGGGGGAGGTAGTGGTAGTGGGGGTGACTTGTCCCCACCCATGGTGGAGGTAGAGGGTGCTGGTGTTCCTAGCGATCCCTACTTGGCTCCATGCTAAGGGGGTTGATATCTAATGCATAATTAAAGCTGCTACCCTCCCAACCCCCATTTTCCCTACCTTATATCACGTTCCCTCCATCTCCAGACCTCCCTTCCCCTTCAAAATACACCAGACTGCATTTCGTTATAGCAAATTGTTTCACTCGTATTATGCATTTTTGCTTTTGATAACATGATTTTTTTTACTGCCAAGGCTTTCGACCGATCTACGGATTCATTTTTTGTACTTGAATCCCTCATGATATTCGAGAGAACGGCGAAAGGTTCGTGTCGATAACTGACGTTGTTTTGATTACCTCCCATAAATCGGCCAGTTAGTGGAGACGATTCTGCTCCTCCGACTGATTTATTCTTTCCCGAGACAGTCCACAGTGCATTCTGGGTAAGATGACCGACATTTATCAAACTTTTACCGCAGAAAATTAATGTCCGATTCTGGTTTAATTATAGATCGTCAGGAATTTTTTGCCGGGACAAGTTCAGAGCGGTTCGAATCCTCAGGAATTATGGGTTTATATTATGTGTGTATTAGGTAGATTCAGATGAGTTCTCCTTTCGAGGTTGAATGATTTCGTATGAAGCACTCACATTAATGCTGTTTAGCGGCAGTTACTCGTTATTATTTAACAACTTTCTCTGCGGTAACAGCTAATAGGATTAGCTAAGTATTTTCGACAAATTGTTGCCTTTTAGAAGAAAAAATATACTTGTTAAATTACGAAATGTTTAAGGTTTTCGAAAGTTAGATGTTTGATACTCGGGTGAGTTCTCTGTCTTCTCCATCCTTCCCCGTCCACCTCTCTCTCTCTCTCTCTCTCTCTCTCTCTCTCTCTCTCTCTCTCTCTCTCTCTCTCTCTCTCTCTCTCTCTCTCTCTCTCTCTCAAGAAAACAGACTGGATTTACAGGACTATTAAGATTTCTTGAGAAAATATATATAAAGAAAACACGTAGAGGCAGTTGTGTGTATGTGAGGGAAGATCAGGAAATATAGGGCCAAGAAAAGCGAAAAATGGATGTTGGAGAAAAAGGAAGCATAGAGACAGGGTAAAGGGTGGTAGAGAGGTGTGGAAGGGAGGCTAGTGAGAAGGAGTGGGGCAGGAGGGGTGAGGAATTTCTGTTGTTCATCACTACAACAGACCACATCTCTCTCTCCTGGACTCAGCGAAATAGACATAATGCAAAGGTTCTCCCAATTCCCTTTGCTTTAGTAGTAATAATAACCATCTTTATTGGGCAGGAAATTATAGTACAGTGGTCAGTGGTTTAGGGTCAGGTTCTCCCACCTACAACAATCTTTATTAGCAACATTTGCTTTACAAATCTGACCATCCATTGAATACCGAATAAACGACCAGGTATGCGATGACCAATATATATATATATATATATATATATATATATATATATATATATATATATACAGTACACGAGGTGAGAGATACATGTCTAGTACATATTGTTACATCTTTGTCACTGATTATAATGCGAAAATCTCATCCAGCTCTTCCGAGCTGGTGCGCGTGCCCAGAATACAGCATGCATTACCCTCTGAACAGCAGCGCTGAGTCGCTGGAACAGAAAACTAGCTGCCCTGGGATCCCTAGTTACCCTGTTGAGTCTTTTGCCCAGCTCCTTGAGGAACTTAGATGCACTCTTTCCCCATGAGCCAAGGGTCTCTGAGCCTATGGGAACAAACATATAATGATGGGCAAGTTCTCCATATTTTCTCGACTTCTGGGACTCCCTGAAGGTGGCAGCAGCCACTCCTTCCTCCCTGGTGTACTGGAGATAGGTATCAGCCAAGGTAGATGCACATGTGTAGTCCCACACCACCTGCTTGCCGTCTGTCCAGGCTTGAAGGGTGATACCATCTGGACGCTTTTGGTTGCCATCAGATCTGCATAGTTGGGGTGGTTCCCTTACTGCTGGGCATCCGGCTGTTGTGAGGCTCCTCTTGATAATGTTATTAACCTCTTCATGTCTTGCAATCTTTCCTCGGATTTACGACACACAAGACCATGGTACCCGAATCGGTCTGCTGCTTCACTGCCACAAATACACCTGTGTTCGGCGAGAATAGGGCGGCAAGTCGAAGGGCAACACCAATGCGGATGGTCTGTGGGTCGAGGCGTGTGCCAAGGCTGGAGTTGGGAACAGCCAAAAGAAAGTCCCTGCATGAGGAGCTCTCACTGCAAGTAGGCGGGCTCTATCCTTCCCTGACACACTCTGAAGCATTGCTGAGGCTATATTCTCTACTATTGGGCCATCCCAGTGCGACTGTTTGTAGTTGTTGGGGGAGCAGGCCTGGTTTCAGAGCCTGTTAGGTTATCCCAGATCCTGGCTCCATCAACGAACTTTTGGTCATGGATTCCAATCGTGTCCCTAAGATGTTCAGGGAGAATTGCTGCTACAAGCCCTCTGGATGCAATGCATGAAGACAGGAAAGCAGGTAGAGCAATCTGAGATGACTTGCGGACACCAATGCCTCCTAGTCTGACTGGGAGTGTAGCTTGGTCCCACTGCCCATCTTCTAGAGTAAGGTTAAGTACTTTAGTAAAGATCTGCCTCAGGATACTGTCATATTCGTGCAGTATAGGATTATCATATGAAGGAGCACATCTTAGGAAATATGTCAACCTGGGCAGACTCAAGCATATATATATATATATATATATATGAGTGTGTGTGTGCGTGTGTGTATCATGCCGTATAGGTAAAACTGGTCAATTAGCAAGAACTCATTTAAAATTAAATCCTTTCTAAAATTTTCTGTCGTACGTTTAAAGATATATTTTTTTCATTTATG
This sequence comes from Cherax destructor, assembly GCA_009830355.1. NCBI lineage: Eukaryota > Metazoa > Arthropoda > Malacostraca > Decapoda > Parastacidae > Cherax > Cherax destructor. Next base: position 53,444 of record WNWK01000477.1, read on the forward strand.
TTAATGTAAAAATTAATTATATTATACCAAAAGAAACTTAGAAAGCTTACCTAACCTTATTAAAACAAGCGCAATTTAATTTAGCCTAATCCAACTAAATATATTTTAGATAAGTTTACAGTAATTTAATAGTCAACAAACACAATGAAATATATTTTTTTCGTTAGGTTCAGAACGATTTTTGCGAATTTATTGCATACACAAATTAGCCAGGGATCATCTCAAAATTACAGAATCAGGTGAAAAAGAATGTCATTTGTTTTACAAAATACGGTGGTCATCATGAAAACTAACTTGATGTAGCAAAAACAGTAGCAGCAGCAGCAGCAGCAGCAGCAGCAGCAGCAGCAGGAACGTCAACAACATTAGTAACAACAAGAGTAACATCAGCACCAGGAGCAGCAGCAACACCATCAACAGCAGAAATATCAACTTCAGAAGTAGCAATTGCAGCTCCGCCAGTAGCAATACAGCTCCAGCAGCAGAAATAGTATCTCCAGGAGCAACAATTGTATCTGCAGTTGCAGAAGCTCCAGCAACATCAGCAGTAGTAGTAGTAGTAGTAATAACAACAACACAACAAAACTAGCAGCAGAAATGGCAGCAGCAGCAACATGAGCAACAGCCATAGTAGCAGCTGCTGCAACAGCTGCATTGACAAGAGCTCCAACAAGGGCAGTAGCAGCAACAGCATCCGAAGCAGTAGCAGCGGCAGCTGAAGACTAATACCAGCAGACACAAAGCTAGACACAACAATCAACCTTCTACCTCTACCTCCAGCTCCATTGTTTTATAGGTTCTATCTAGGAGCGAGGTTCTTTGTGGGCGAAACAAAAATATAACTGAAAAAAAATATAATCCATGACTAATATTCTACAACAAGCATTGTAACGTTAGCAGTTTTGCAATGATTCTTTGTGAATTCGTCTCCTGATCTGGTTTTTGATGGAAATTATATTTTAAAGCCACTCGTGGCTTGTTACCGGCTGACATTACTGTTTTGTTAATAATTAATACATTATGAAAAAAATACCACACTGAAAGTAGGAAATAAAACATGAGCGCTTTCACGTGCTTACACACGTCTTCAGAAGAAAAGGAAAAAGAGGCAAGAAAAGCACATTTTACATCTTTTTTACGAAAATACAGAATGTGTTCTTCGTCAGGCGAACAATTTAACTTGATGGTGGACAAATGTATGCGTGGGTTAGGTTTGTGCGGGACCTGTTTGTGTTAGGTGTATACCTTTGATATACCTTTGAAGAGTTTCGAGAGTTTATCTACTCTCTGAGCCCGGCCATGGGCCAGGCTCGTCTGGTGCTTGCCTGGTCAACCAGGGTGTTGTTTAACATATAAAATGTGCTTCTTTTGCCTCTTTTTTTCTATTCGTCTGAAGATGTATTTGTAGGCACACGAAAACGCTCAGATGTTATTTCCTATTTTCAACGAGGTATTTTTTTTTCATATTTGCAATCACGTGTTTTATTGTGATTTCTTCCAATTATTACCTTATATTTTCTCATTAAAGATGGTAGGTGCCTTGATCCTAGTGAAGGGCTCGTGATTCAAGAAATTGGAGCTACCATCTTTTTCCCCAGATTGTCCTCCATTCCAGTGGAGCTTAGTACTTTACCATGAATATTATTATTAATAAAAATAATAATAAATATTATTATTATTATTATTATTATTAACGCACACTTAGAAGGGGAAACTTTAGACGACGTTTCGATCCATCCTCGACCATCTTCAGGTCATAATTGGTGCAGAATGGGCTGAAACGCATTTTAATTAAAGTTTCCTCTCCTAAATATGCATTATTAGTAAATTATTCCAGCCACGTGAATGAGAATTTTATTCTTCAAAATTAATAATCCATTATATATGCAAAATTCCTTACAATATATTTTTCGCATCAATATTTTTTTTTTTACTGAATCATTTAGAAATGAAAGTAATTTATTAAAATAGTTAATTCAAATATATTGGGTTATATAATGTTTATGGAAAAAATTCAGGTACTAGTGCAAGCTACAAGTACTAGTGCAAGCTACAGGTACTAGTGGAAGCTACAGGTACTAGTGCAAGCTACAGGTATTAGTGCAAGCTACAGGTACTAGTGCAAGCTACAGGTACAGAAGCAAATGCAGATCCTCATTTAGGTCGAGTTACGGGTCCAGGTCCAGGTGCAGGTTCAGAAACAGGTCTAGACTCAGGTAATAGGACTAGATACAGGCGCAGGCACAGGTTTTAGTGCAAATACGTTCAAGAGTAGGCCTAGCTTCAGGTGCAATTGTATCTTGAGGTGCAGGAACAGGAACAATTGTTTAAAAATGTGCAGATACAATTACTAAACGCAGGTAGATTTGTGATACAATTTTAGAAAATAGTTATTGTTCTTAGTATGAAATAACAATTGTATGAAATAAAAATTGTATTGCACAGTGCCCTCTCATTCCTTATCACTCTGGTCACAATCCCTCTCATCCCCAGCCCTCTAGCCCCCGTCCCTCTCACCCCTATCTTTCTCATCTCCATCACACTCATCCTCATCCCGTCCATCCCACTCCCTCCCCACCCTTCCTTCCTCTTCCCCCACTCCTCTCCTACTCCCTCTACCAGAACCTCCCTCGTATCCCAACCTGCAGAAAATGTATGATTACGCGAGCCGGCTTGACAAATATCTCTGGCGCTAGGATTTATGCGAGAGGCGATCATTGTTTAGCGCTAAAGCGTGTTCACGTGCACATTTCACGGACGGCGCTGGTATTGGTCATACATCGCTCTGCTTTATTGCTACCGAACATGAAATGGCAATTTTTATGCGAGCCGCGGCGATTTGTGTTCCGTGTTACAGCCAGCCACCCGCTGGCCATATTTTGTAGCATAATTTGTGTATTCAGGCCGTCAAACTTGACGCCGGAATGAATGGGTAGATGAATAAACGAATGTGCTATTCATATACGTTTTAAAATGAAGAAAAAATTACTTTTTACATAAACATCTAGCTATATTTTATAATATACAGTGGTACCCCGGTTTACGATGGTCCCCAAACTCACCCTTTTATGTAAGTTTATTTTTTTAAATGCTTTTGTAAGTGTAATTTTGGGGGTCTAAAAGGACTAGTCTATTTTACAACATTTCTTAAGGAGATAAATTCGTTTGGTAATGGCACTTGAACAGCATTCTGGAATGAAAAAATATCGTAAACCGGGGTACCACTGTATATATATATATATATATATATATATATATAGAACCCTCGCTACAGCTGGATGCCCAGCCGAGAGAGAGCCTCGATCACTAGCAGCCAACAACGCCCACAACCCAGCAAACCGCCCCGACGGGATCACCATCTATCCTTGGAAGAATGGCAAGCTCTTAGCATGGGATTATACCTGCGTGTCGACACTGGCTGACACCTACATCCATCACAGTGTTGGGCGACAGGGAGGAGCTGCTGACCACAGAGAGGAGTACAAGATCGGCAAGTACAGGGACATAAGCCAACAGTATAAATTTGTCCCAGTGGGATCGGAGACCTTGGGAGCGTGGGGAAAAAATGCAACACGTTTCCTTAAAGAGCTGGGTTCCAGACTCATCGACACCACCAGGGACCCAAGGGCAGCCACGTTCATGTTCCAGCGTCTCAGCGTGGCCATCCAGAGGGGAAACGCATGCTGCATACTCGGCTCGCGTCCGGCTTCGGAGGAGCTGGAGGAGATTCATAATCTTTGACATATTGTACCATTGTATTCATGTTCATGTTTGTGTGTTTTATAAATGTATTCTGTCTATTAATAAAGCATTTATATGTATGTATGTGTGTATATAGGATGGGGTGGTAGGAGAAGTGGAATATTCAAACGGCTTCAGGAAGAAATCCAAATATTCTTCCTTGATGCCTTTTATCCTCTTCTCCGAGGCTATGGGTCCCACAATTTGCACCAGAGGTGGACCCCATCCATATATATATATATATATATATATATATATATATATATATATATATATATATATATATTGTATCGGCAGTTTTTCACCGATACTATATATATATATATATATATATATATATATATATATATATGCAAGACAACCACTATGAAAAAATAGAAGGATTCCAAGCGCTTTCGTGACTACTCACATTATCAAGGAACTATAAAAGGAAACATGACAAGAAGGCATATAAAGGGGCAGAATACACCTCACAGTCACATCACACTAACAAAGACTACACCTCACAGTAGCGTAACAACGCACTGTGAGTGTATATATATATATACACTGAATATTAGAGGTGTGCCAAAGTATCGGTATCGGTGAAAAAACTGCCGATACAAACCGATACTTTTAAAATGTTAATGTAGTATTACACCTGTGCTTAACAGTATCAAAATTAACATTTTAACTCAATTGTGGGGGTTACTCTCTCTCTCTCTCTCTCTCTCTCTCTCTCTCTCTCTCTCTCTCTCTCTCTCTCTCTCTCTCTCTCTCTCTCTCTCTCTCTCTCTCACACACACACACACACACGAAAGAGCTACGGGTGATATGATAATATGCAAAGTAGTGAGAGGAATTGATAAAGTGAACAGGGACTGATTGCTCGAGTAATGGGTATCAGGAACACGAGGGCACAGCTGGAAATTGACTACATAGATGAGTCATAAAGACGTTGGGAAGTATTTCTTCAGTCTGAGAGTAGTCAGGAAGTGGAACGATCTGGGCAGTGGAGTGATAGAGGCAGGTTCCATACATAGCATTAAGAAGAGGTACGATAAGGCTCCCGAAGCCAGTAAAGAGTGAACCCAGTATTGGCTGGCGAAGAGTCGGGGTCAGGAGCCGAAACTAGGCCCCTACCACCACATATAGCTAAGTACACACACACACACACAAACACACACACACACACGCAAGCCATTTAAAAAAAATACGTAATGAACAGAGTATTGAAGACGGGATACTGCGAGCATAGCTTTGCTCTTGTAGCTACAGACAGGGACAGAGTGGTGCAGCAGGTGAGTTGTACTACCGAGACATGAATAAAAATGATCTAAAGTGCAAATTGGGTGAAGAAAGAGAATTAAATTAATTTTTCTTCAGGTGGAAACTGAAGTGATGTGGAATATTGTGGAGCACGTTAAAAGCACTATTATGGCTGAATGAAGAACTCATTTGGTTCATAGGAGGAGAATATATGGTGGAATAGAATTAATTTTTAATAACCACATGAGAAAATATAATTAATTATGAATGTCCACTAAGCAAACTTTCGCCAGGGTACACACCAGGTTAATACATTGGTTAGAAACATTCAGGATTAACTTAGTATTATTATTATTATTATTATTATTATTATTATTATTATTATTATTATTATTATTATTATTATTATTATTATTAATAATAGTACATATTTAAATACCCAAGCATTTCTGTGCACAGTGAACTAGGATGTTCCATCGGAGACAAAAGTGTATTTCACTACAGTAGTGTGAGATAATACTTATGTGATCCAAATGTGCCATCATGTGACGCTACACAGTTTTATGACAATGTACAGCCGTACAGTCAGGCAGCACAGGTGTATCTTGGTAGATGCATTTTAATGCTAAAATTTGCATCGTTCCCACGCTCGAGGTTGACCACTCTTAAAAACAATTCTGAGTTTGTTACTCTTATTTCAGAATGCTTCAAACGTGGGATGAGAAGAACTATCTTGACTCTTGACAGACACATCTGACATATTTCGTTACTTCCCGAAGAATTACCAATATAACCAACTGTCCCTGGAACCCTCTCTCTCCCACTACCCTCTTAACTCTGGTATTGATACCTGGTTTTGTGTCCCTGCACTCCCTATCTGGATATTCATAAATATCCCGTGGACATAGACACTTCGGTGAATATATGTAATTTCTGTTGAGTCTACCGCGTTGTTTGTGGCCAGGGTTTAAGTATGGGGGGGAGGCAGTAAAATATAATCCCCTTGCTTGAGTTATGTACTTTCAATATTATGTTATCTATATGTAGTGCTTCTTTATGCACGCTGTTTAAAGTCATTTACTTACGCACAAAAATATAAATAGATAATCTATTTTGATTAAAGTACTTACATGCCTTGAAGAATACTGAAGCTCGGTATTATTTTTTATAATCGAGTGTTTGCCTAGTCTTCTGGAGGTCATAAATAATGATTGTATTTAAACTAAATAAAATTGATCTCTATCTTAAATGAATTCTTGATATTTTTTTGGGGGGAGGGGGGAACATTATTATTACGGCTGGTGAAGAGGCCGCCTGACTAAACCAAGATCACCGAGTGGGTATTAGGCGCCAGCGCTTAATACCCACTGGGGGCAGATGTTCAATAAACAGAAATACTAAACCGTAACCGTAACCGTAACCGTAACAAAAATACTAAACCGCATCAACGAGAGAATGGTAAGGAAAGAAAAAAAACAGAGCTCTTGGTTCACCAAAGATGCAGAGAAGGAAAAACGAAGAACAAAAGAGCTTGACAAATTACAGAAACAAGGAGAGTCTAAAACAGAGAAGTGAGGAGAAGCGCCAGAAACGAATATGCAAGGGTGAGGAGAGAGGCTGAGCAACAATTTGAGAATGACATAACAGCAAAGTCCGAGACTGAGACAAGACTAACTCACAGCCACATCAGAAGAAAGACAAGAGTAAAAGGCTCAAGAAGGAAGGAGGATAACCAGGGCGAGCAATGGGTAGACCGACGGATGCTAGAAAACATGCAACAGGGTAATTCATAAACACTTGTGAGTTAGGTACATCAAATGCAATGGGACATGACAGGGTGTCGCCATGGATTCTATGAGAGGGAGAAGCACTGTGTGAACCACTAGCGAGGATCTACAGCTAGTCAATGAACAATTTCCAGAGATATGGAAAACAGCGAATGCAGTCCCAATATTTAGGAAAGGAAACAGAGAGGCAGCGTTGAACTAGAGCCCAGTATCACTGACAGGTATGTCATATAAGGTAATGCAGAAGATAATCAAGAGAGTGGTAGGCATTGGAAGGAAGTGATTTCATAAGCAGTAATCAGCACTGGTTTAGAAATAGCAAATTTTGTCTTTCTATCTCCTGCCTAAGATCTATGACCGAAGTAAGACAGGAGAGAGACAGAGACTAGGACAAAATCTTGAGGTGCAGAGTGGAATTACAGGGAATGTGCTCCGGTGGATCAAAGAGTTCCTTAGCGGAAGAAAACTAAGTAATTGATAATGAACAAGAGTGACAAGCGGGGTTCTGCAAGGATCGGTGTTAGGACCAGTACTGTTTCTGATATATATGAATGACGTACCAGATGGGATCAAGGCAGACGTAAATCTGTTTCTGACTATGTAAAACTAATAAGGAATATAAATACAATGAGGTCAAGAAAAGGATACTAATGAACCTGGTCATTGTGCCTCCCGTTTTGTGATGGCCATCTACTCAAGCCTTCCTAATAAATCAATTTCTTTAACCTTAAAAACTAGCCAGTCATCAGATCTCTGGATGATGTGATGATTCCGTACTTGTACTTTATACTATAATATTGGCCTCTAGTAGAGGGTACACATTATCTTTTTTTTTTCAAGTCCTGCTGCTCTTATATTCGCCAGTGTTGCATTCATCGCTGATGTTATCCTATTTTATGTAGGCCTCCGGGGATCAGTTCGGTGTTATATCTTCCCCGAAGTCCTTCCGTCCTTTCTGAGGCAGTAATTGTCTCCATCGCAGTTGATAAGATGCTGCTCGTCCTTTTTTCTCCTCTCAGATTTGCTTACTTCGTCCGTCCTGTGCATCGTAATTATGTCTTCTGGGTCTTCTCTCTTTTAATATTACAAAGGCTGAGTTTCCTTTGTCTCTTCTCTTACAGAATGAGTTTGTGTGTACTCACCGAATTGTATTCATTAAGTACTGGTTCCTTGGAGCGAGTCTCAGCTCCTGGTCTCCCCTCGTAAAATTCGATCTCAAATATTATTGATTTCTTGCCTCTTGGGGCCTAAAATATAATTTTTTTTTGAAACTATATTCAGTTTGACTCTGCTCTTTCATTACATAGTTAATTACGCTTATTAACCACCTTAAGATTCTGTGTGACCTCACCTAGTTGTGGTTGCAGGGGTCGATCCACAGCTCCTGGGCCCGCCTCTTCACTGAACGCTACTTAGTCACCCTTCCTGCTCCATGAGCTTTATCATACCTGTGTGAGTGTGTGTGTAAATTTTTATGTAGATCAAGTGATCAAATCAGTAAGCTTGTATGGCCTTGTGTTGCTTAAAACAACACTTGAACTTCAAAATATATGGAACTACAATATCAAGATATAATATGTAGAACCTGAGAAGAGCTGCTGAGTGTCTAAGCCTATATATATATTACGATATCGAATAATAAGACTCACGGCACCGTACTAGCCAGAACCACGATCAAACACTGAACCACAAAATTAAAGATTCCACAAGATAAAATCACCTCAAATGCTAATTGATATAAAATATTTTGAAACACACAATGTACAAAAAATTAATGTAAACAAACCAAATCCCTTAAGCAACCACATGTCTAAGAGCACTTGGTGGAGGAGCCAAGTGCGTTTCACTGTGCTATTTATCATTACAAGTGTTGTCTCTTGGTCGTCAATCTGCCTTATTCATCCCCATAAACACACACAACACACCTACAGACAGACCGATAAAACAGGCGCTCATTACCCCCTCTCCAACACCATATGGAGGGAGCACAAAATTCCAGTATTAAACTACACAAACACAGCAGTGTGGCGTCGCTGCTGGCGACTCCCTGCTATCTAGCGAACGTATATGGTAATGTGAGATCGCTTTATCGAGATGTTAATTCTCCAGTTCCCTCGACCCAAGTCTTTGCAGGTCGGGTAATTCGAGGGCTAGATTTTTTTTTCTACTCTTGTCTGGTTAAATTTCTTTTTTTTATAATGAGTAAAATTATTAACTTTTTCTGACATTCGTTTTTGCTTTGTCCGAGTAGTTAATTAGTTTTTCTCAGTGTGTGTCGAGTTTTCATGGATTATCATGCAATCATACCATTTTTACAATGGCTAATCATTATTGCTTACGAATGGTTATTGTCCATGGATCAGGTGAAATAAATTTTTCTTTAGCACTTTTAATGGATTACGGAGTCTGCAGTAATCTCCTGCCATGTTAGATTACACTGATCTATTAAAGTATTATTTTCGTTAATATTCACTCGTCAGTGTATTTTATATACTGCTAGTCATTGTTTCTTCGGAATAATTAGTCAGTTATCTTTGGATTCCTTAGAACAACTGTCTAGTTTCCGTATAATATAACACATTGCCGACAAGTTTGATGACAAAAAGACAAGTTGCAGGACACGGTTTAAGTGGGACAACGTTTTGTTCTGTGTACAGTAGTTTAATCAAGGTATGATTTAATAAAGGAATATACACCAGCGGTATCAAACTGGGGTCTGTAGACCCCTGGGGTCACGGCAAGAATTTAGGCGGTCCTCGACAGGCTATGAAAGTTTAAAAATTTGCAAGAAAATCTGAAAACTTAACAATATGAAAATAATGAGTCACTGAAAATGAGCAAGACTAAAGTGCCAAACTTAGGTTTTTAAAATAATGGCCTCAAAGTTTTCATTACTTTTGGAAAGGGCGAGGTCAAAGAATGCTTATGCCTCAGAAACAACATTGTTTGTCGGCTCACACTGGGGTGCGTCCCAATGGTTACTCGGATAGATCGATCGCATTCGTCCAACTCATTTTATTACTGGTCTGTTATGTGTTCAAATTCAGTTTGTTTTAAGTTTCTATTCTTTCTATACTCAGCAGAGCACGATGCCTTGACCCATGGAGGATCTCAAATACGAAAGTATTAGTTTTAACTTGCTGAATGATCTCTCACAGCTGGCGATGGAAATTGCGATGGTTAGCATTATCTGAATAGCAATACTCAGTGGCGCCCCCACTGAGCCACAGTCTATGAACTCAATGCAAATCGTAATGAGCAACAGTCAATGAATAACGAGAAAGGTGGACGGAAAGTTCGAACCGTGATCCCGAGATTAACACTGGACCTGTTAATCTCGGGAGTACTACCCATATTACACATTACCACAGCCCATATTCCAAATCATCCATTTTCAACAGTGTCACCACTAATCCCAACATTTTCAAACTACAACCGTTACTTCCATCGTTATAGCCACTTCCAATTTCACCATTACTACCACCGTTACTAATTACCATTACAACCACTTCCACCCAGTCACCACTACTATTACCGTCACCAATCACCACTTCAACCACTACCACCCCCATCACCACTACTACCAACCTCCCCTGATTCTTACTCCTATCCTATCCGCCATGATACCCTCATCAACTCACTCCCATCAAATCATCTTTCTCATTCTTCTGGACCCCATCATAAGAAAAAACTCGAGTTTTCCTAGCCAAATCGTGCAAAAGGCACTAGAGATGAAAGGACGATGGTGACGGGACGATAGATTCTGAAAAGTCAAATGGAAAAAGCCAGCGTCGTAACCCTGGTGTTTACACTAATGTTATACCACGACTGGACCCAAGTTTAAACGGTTTGAGTCCTGAGGCCAAATAGACGGGGTGTGGTGGGAGATGGAGGTAGGAAAGGAGGGGGGGGGGGAAAGGGATAGATGTTGGTTAGGGATTTAGGAAAGGGAAGGAAGGTGGAAGGGTGTAGATGTGGTATATATAGTAATGAAAAGGCATGTATAAATGTGTTTGAGTGCACTCACCTATATATATACACACCTATATATGGTTGCAGGGATCGATTCACAGCTCGTGGCCCCGTCTCTTCGCTGGTCGCTGCTAAGTTCACTCTTTCCTTGCTCCAAGAGCTTTATTGTACCTTCTCTTAAAGTTATGTTTGGATTCTGCCTCCACTACTTCACTCTCCAGACTGTTCCACTTTCCCTGTGACTCATCTGGGTTTTCAACTTCCAGTTGTGTCCCCTTGTTCCTATGTCCCAATTCTGAAACATTGTTTCTTTTCACCTTGTCAGTTCTTCTCAGTATTTTATGTCTCCCCATCCCTCTTTTTCCTCCAGTGTCGCCAGGATGAGTTCCCGTAACCTCTCCACATAGGACATACCCCTTAGCTCCGGAACTAATGTTGTTGCAAACTTTTGATCTGTCTTTAATATCTTGACGTCGTTGACCAGGTGTAGGTTTCATACTGGTGCTGCATACTCCAATATGGGCCTCACGTACACGGTGCACTGTGCCTTAAATGGCACCTTACTTAAATGTTGAAACGCTACTCACAGGTTTGCCAGGCGCCCAAGTGCTGCAACAGTTATTTGGTTAATGTGCATCTCAGGGGATGTGCTCGTTATGATGCATACTCCAAGATCCTTTTTCTTGAGTGAGATTTGCAGCCTCTGACCCCCGAGCATGTGCTCTTATCTGCAGTCTTCTTTGTCCTTCCCCGAGCTTCATGACTTTGCACCTGGTGGTGTTAAACTCCAGGAGCCATTTGTGGGGCAATTTTTTGCATTACATTCAAGTCGTCTGCAAACAGGGACACCTCTGAATCTGTTCCTTTCGTCATGTTGTTCACATATACTAGAAACAACACTGGCTCTAGGACTGACACTCGTGGAATCCCGCTCGATATATGCGCCCAGTCTGACACCTCATCACGTACCATCACTCGTTGTTTCCTTCCTGTGAGGTATTCCCTGATCCATTGCAGTGCTTTTCTGCTATTCCTGTCTGCTGCCTTAGTTTTTGTACTAATCTCTTACAGCCCAAGAAAATGCCGTCTCTCTCCTGTTTTACATCTGTTACCTGTCGTAGAACAGAATTTCCCATAATTGAAACCGCGCTGGGTGTCATGAATGAGCCCATTTCTTTTTAGGCCTCCAATACTCTTCAGTAGATGATTTTCTCCGTGACTCTACATACTAGACATGTCAGTGGCACTGATCTGTAGTTTAATGATTCCTGTCTCTCCTTTCTTAAAAATTTGGGACTACATTTACTGTCTTCCACACCTCAGGTAGTGACCCTGTTTCGATAGATTTGTTGAAGATTGCTGGTAGTGGCACACACAGTGTCTCTGCTCCCTCTCTCAAGACCCATGGAGAGATGTTATCTGGGTCCACCGCCTTCCAGGTACAGTGGTACCCCGGTTTACGATATTTTTTCATTCCAGAATGCTGTTCAAGTGCCATTACCAAACGAATTTATCTCCTTAAGAAAAGTTGTAAAATAGACTAGTCCTTTTAGACCCCCAAAATTACACTTACAAAAGCATTTAAAAAAATAAACTTACATAAAAGGGTGAGTTTGGGGACCATCGTAAACCGGGGTACCACTGTATCTAGTTCACATAGCAGTTTCTTTACCTCCTTGGTTGTGTGTAGTGTGTCCAGCTCTTGTTGGTGTACCCTACTGCCTTGGTTTGCTGGAAACCTTTTTGTCTCCACTAGGAATATGTCCCAAAATCTCATGCTGAGCTCATCACATACTTCCTGGTCATTGCTTGTGATCTCTCCCCTGTCTTCCTCAGCCTGACTAACTGGTCCTTGACTAATGTTTTCCTCCCGATGTGGCTCTGTAACACTTTGGATCAGATTTGGCTTTCGATGCTATGTCATTCTCATGTTGCCGCTGGGCCTCCCTCTTTATCCATGCATATTCATTTCTGGCTCTTCAGCTCAGCTCTTTATTTTCCTGAGTCCTTTGCCTTCTGTACTTTTTCCATACTCTAATGCACTTGGCTTTGGCTTCTTTAAACCTTAGGGTGAACCATGGGTTCACTCTGGTCTGGTAGAAGTGGTGGTGGCAGAAATAGTGGTGGTAGAAGTGATGGTGGTGGTGGTGGTAGTAGTAGTGATGGTGGTAGAAGTGATGGTGGTGGTAGCAGTGATGATGGTAGTAGTGGTGGTGGTAGTAGTAATGGTCGTAGTGATAGTGGTAAAAGTGGTGGTGGTAGTGTTGGTAGTTGTGGTGGAGGTAGCGTTGGTTGTGTTATTGATGGTGTTACAGGGGATAGGTGTGTGTGTGTGCACAGGGTCAGAGAGAGAGGCCTGATGCCAAGTAAATGAACACTGTGGGAACACTGGCCTTGGTGTAAGCTGTAGGTAATTATATGGAAGATGAAGACGAGGAGGAGGAGGAGTACGAGGACGAAGAGAAGAGGGAAGAAGGTGAGAAGCAGGCGAAGGAGGGAGATGAGGAGGAGAAAGATGGAAAGCAAGAAGAGAAAAACTAGGATTAGGATGAGGAAGAGAAACAGGAGGAAAGAGAAGGATTAGTTGGTGAAAGAGATTACAGGATAAACAAATGGAGGAGGAAAAGAGGAAGGGAAGGGATGGAGAATGCAAAGAGGAGAGAAGGAAGAGGAAGAAGGGAAAAGGGAAAGGGGGAGAAGGAAAGGAGGAGGAAGAGAGTTTGAGACTTACGACGACCCAGCGCAGTCTGCAAGGAATGGCCGCGGCTCCCAAGAGATAACTAAACCGCCTTGAAGAAGTGCCTTGCGTGCTAGCATCTTGCCAGGTAAGCGGCCGCTCCGTGTCGGCCTAGCGATCACGGGGGTCATGGTGCTATTGAACCTGGTAATGTAGTAACGGCTGGCGAAAGTTTATGGTATTTGGTATTCCATTCCGCTAGGAAACTGACAGGTGCAGTGGACGCTTGAGCAAGGATGCTCGCCACGCAAAGCTGGTGTACGTTGCAAAAACCTATAACGAAGTGCTTGCAATATGTGTGTACCAACTAGTAGGTTCATACTTTTTAGAAAAGGCTGTGAGGAAGGAAAGACAGGAAAAAAAAGATAGAAATAATACATAACTCTTTCACACACACACACACACACACACACACACACACACACACACACACACACACACACACACACACACACACACACACACACACACACACACACACATATATATATATATATATATATATATATATATATATATATATAGTTCTCACCTAGTTGTGGTTGCAGGGGTCAAGTCACAGCTCCTGGGCTCGCCTCTTCACTGGCCGCTACTCGGTCACTCTTCCCGCTCCATGAACTTTATCATACCTCTTCTTAAAGCTATGTATGGATCCTGCCTCCACTACATCACTTCCCAGATTATTTCACTTCCTGACAACTCTGTGACTGAAGAAATACTTCCTAACATCCCTGTGATTCATCTGAGTCTTCAACTTCCCATCTCTGGAACATCTTGTGTGTGTGTGTGTGTGTGTGTGTGTGTACTCACCTAATTGTGGTTGCAGGGGTCGAGACTCAGCTCCTAGCTCCGCCTCTTCGCAGTGTGTGTGTGTGTGTGTGTGTGTGTGTGTGTGTGTGTGTAAACAGTTATCTTCTGAATGACCAGAATCAGCATCTAGCCCCCTTGGTCTTACCAAGAAATTAAAACTGTGGTGCTCAATGCATCTGGGCACTGTTTGGGGTTATGAAATCGAGGTTGTGGTAATGATGGTGGTGGTTGTGGTAGGGGGTGGTGGTGGTGGTAGTTGTGATGGTGGTGATGATTGTGGTGATGGTGGTGATAGCGGTGATAATAGTGTGGTTGTTGTTGTTAGTGGTGGTAGTAGTAGTAGTGATGGTGATGGGTGTGGTAGTGAGTGGTGGTGGTGGTAGTGGTGGTGAACACGACAAGTGAAGCTGCCCTGGGCATTAGCCGACATACATCATCTATAAATGATCCACTGGTTGACGGGGCCACCATTGCAATGAGGCGCGTGCAACCATCTTGAGATAGTTATGCAACATTCGTGTAAAGAATGCATCCATCTTGCAAACGTCACCCGTCATCTCTTCAACCGACATGCAACAGAGGTGCAACAGACACGCAACAAAAGTACAACAAACATTCAACACACGCTCAAGTTACATGCAACAGAAGTGTAACAGATGTACAGTAGAATGCAATTTGTTCAACAGACTAGCAATAACATGCAACAGATATTCAGCAGTCTTGCAAGTATCGTGCAACAGACACGCAACAGTCTTGCAGATTGCGTGTAAAAAAAAAGCAATGGAGTCATCTGAAGAAACGGATTCAAACTGGAAAAAGTGATTAAACAACCACTGGCGTACCAGTGTTGATTATCAGTGATTAAACAACCACTGGCGTACCAGTGTTGATTATCAGGGATTAAACAACCACTGGCGTACCAGTGTTGATTATCAGTGATTAAACAACCACTGGCGTACCAGTGTTGATTATCAGGGATTAAACAACCACTGGCGTACCAGTGTTGATTATCAGTGATTAAACAACCACTGGCGTACCGGTGTTGAGTAACATTAAACAATCACTGGCGTACCGTCACTGGCGTACCGTCACTGGTGTACCGTCACTGGCGTACCGACACTGGCGTACCGTCACTGGCGTACCGACACTGGCGTACCGGTGCAGGATTTTTTCACTGTTTTAAAAGAAAAATCAGCTGCATTTTATCTGCAGCTCCACAGTTTATTTCAGCAGCTCTGAACTTTCAGAAGGAAAACACACTTTGCCTAACTAATTTTATACCGTTCATTTTCATACGCATTATCAAGCATCAGTAACTAAACCTTCCATAACACTGTTCCTAGTTTGCTTTAGGTTAGGGTAAGTTAGGTTAGGTTAGGGTAGGTTAGGTTAGGGTAGGGTAGGTTACATAAAGTGGTAAGTAAAGGCGCAAGCACACACGTGGATAAAAAAGACACTTATGTAATAGATGAACTTTCATTTTTTGCAGCTAGAAAGTTTCGTCTATGGGTAGCCCTTATCAAGTATTCAAAGACAAACACACGCACACAGGAGCTGTGACTCGACCCCTGCAACCACAACTAGGTGAGTACACACTTACACACCCACACACACACAGGTACACTTCCTCATAAGGCAAACGAGCACCCTGAGGTCAAACTCTGAAGAGGTCACCTTGGTTGCAAGTAAATGGATCGAGGAAAACGACAAGTTGTGTAAAAATGACTCTTAATTCGGGACATTTAATGAAGGAAACATGTCGTCACTAGTGTCTTCTGAAGAAACCACTCGTGGCCACACGTTTTCTTTAGTATATATCCTGAACAATATCTTTTAACAGAGGTCATCTTTGACCTCTCTTGTGACCTCTCTCGATCTTGACCTAAGTATTGTCGTTTGCCTTATTTGAGTGTTATCTGTATAAAGAAAGAGACACTTGTACAACATTTAGGAATCTATGTTGAGGCTGCTGGTATGTTGCCCAACCTGTCGGGTTTCTACATCATTTACATCATGTTACGGGCGAAACGTTGCAACAATAATAAAAATTTACCTGCAACATACCGTCTTTGTCTTCAAGTTTGTAAACCCGTACAACGCAAATTTATCCACAGTTAAACAAATTAATGAGAAGAGAAACAGACTGTTGTCTCAAGAGAAGGAACACAACGATCAAATCTGCAAGTTTGCACTGGTGCTGCAAGGTGGCCTTGCAGCCCTCGGAGTTGTCAAGATTAGCCAGCTCATTTCTGACGTACTATAAATACAAATACAGACAGACGGAACAAAGGTAGCCACTTATATACAGATAAAATTAAAGTACTATAAAAAGTTTCCTCGTATTAATTTATATATTTTTATCAACAGTTTCAAATATTACTATGATCGTGTGTACAATAGGACGATAGAGCATCATTATACTACAATAAATTCTGGGTTAGATTTATTGCTCACAGAGACGCCATAGAATTAGTGAGAACTTAAGAACTACGTTTAGTAGCACAATCAAGTAATACATTCCATATCTTTTTTCTCCCTCGGGGTAAAAAAAATAAAGTACTGAATAATTGTTTGAGGTATGGAAACCAAACACGTATTTGTTATTACTCTTAAAGTCTTGTACACCCTACTTATATCATAGATATTATATTGCAGAGGATATTCATTATAGACTCTCTATATCCCTTCGACTCATTCATCACAATTATTGCCAAAACAAAAAATGCTCGGAGCATGGGTGAAGGTGGAATCAGGTGAGGACGTCGGCTCGATGCGTTTGGAGTACAACCGCCCTCATCACAGATTCACAAAATTCCTCCCTCGGGTTTTCTTTGAAATTTAAACTCTGACAGACAAATGAGCACCCCCAAAAAAAAAAAAAAAAAAAAAGCGTCAAATTATCCCCGAGACTTTTAGCGTAAGGTGCTGTTTTCTTGAATTCTCAGTTAAGGAGGGGGGAAAAAAATATCCCACCGTGAGGACGGTGAAGCAGTTGTTGGCCCTGAGGCACCAGGATTCGGAATACAACCGTCCTAACATCTTTGTTTTCACCTCATTTTGTGTCACTGGTAAACAAACCTTTACTTCCTGTTTACATCTTTATTAACCTCATCATATTTCCTCCTATGAAAGAAACTTTTATTTTGTAAATTTTAATCTTTGTAAATGTTACTGAATGACTTGCGAAATCGTAAAAACGAAATTGTTAACGCCTCGCAGAATGGAGGGCTCGAACCCATGGCAAACCACTTCTAATTGAATGAATCTCACTAGGCCGGTATGGTGCAGTGGAGAAGCCATTGGCCTGTTAAATTTAAGAGTGTTAGGTAAAAGGACATAGGTGTAACTAATGTGACATTTTATTGTGGCAACGTTTCACTCTCCAGGAGCTTTGTCAAGCCGCTACAAAGCTCTTGGAGAGCGAAACATTGCCACAACAAAATGTCACATTAGTTTTAACTGTGTCCTTTTACCTAACATATTGTCGGTAATTCTACCAATATTAATGCAAATTTAATACTGGCTTGCTCTGGTTCGAATCCTCCGTTCGGTGAGTTTGTTATACGAGGTCTTACGTCTAAAGCATTCGGTCTTAGGTCTTATACGTGCAGACTTTCGTCTAATTTGTGCTATCTTTGCTCTTGTTTGGTCGGTCTTCCATCTCCCACGTGCATTTATAGACGTTTTATATACGATCTTCCGTCTCATATGCACTGTCTTCCGTCTACTAAGTGAGGTCTTAGGTTTTATATGTGCGATCTTACACGTGCGGTCTTCGGTCTAATATGTGTAATCTTAGTTATATGTGTAATCTTAGTTATATGTGTGGTCTTTTGTATTATCTATGCGGTCTTCCATCTTCTTTGAGATTCGTTCATTTTTATTCGGTTTCATCATATTTTTTTTATAGCATCAGGAGGTGACGTTTCGGGATGAGAGTTTGCAATGACTTTAGCTGAGTGGTCAATGGGGTCAATGGGCCTGCAGGCCCGGTCTGAGACCAGGCCTCGTGGTGGATCAGGGTCTGATCAACCAGGCTCTTACTGCTGGCCGCACGTAAACCGAAATAAAAACCACAGCCCGGCTAATCAGGTACTGACTTTGTGTGGCCAGACTGTGAATATGTGGAACATAACGATGATGGTTATGCTGATGATTAGGTGTGGTGGTAGTGATGGTGGTAGTGATGCTAGTGGTGGTAGTGGTGGTGGTGGTGATCAAACTAGTGGTGGTAGTGGTGAAGCTAGTTGTGGTAGTGATGGTGGTATTGATGCTAGTGGTGGTAGTGATGGTGGTAGTGATGCTAGTGGTGGTAGTGATGGTGGTAGGGATGCTAGTGGTGGTAATGATGATTGTGGTGATGGTAATGAAGCTAGTGGTGGTAGTGATGAAGGTGAAGATTGTAATGATAAAGATGATGGTGGCGATGGTGACAATGCTGATCGTGGTGAAGATGATTTGAGTGATGACAGTGGTGGTAGTGATGACGGTGGTCGTAATGAAAGCGTTTATAGTGATGATAGTGATGAACCATAAAGTTTTTGGACTGTCTGGTTTAATACTTTTATTTTAATACTTTTATTTTAAAAAATAAAAATTTAACATTGCTAAGTATTTTATTGCCAGCAATGTAAACATTTTAATGGAAGCTTTTAACTCGAGATCACAACTTCTACTTTCGTTTAAAATATCTGTTATTTTCACATTTTATGAAAGGATTGTTCAAACTGAACGTTCATTGTGAAATTCTGAATGTGCATCGGCAATGAGACTTACGATGAAATTTTGTTTCGTTTCCCGTGTCTAATGTTTTGTTTTAATTCAATTTTTATTCCTGTTCCCGACAATGAAATCTGAATATGAGTCTGACGGAAACCTATTTTGAGATTCAGAAGACGGAAGATGTTGTTAAGATTTTGAAGAATGAAAAGGTAGGGAGGGCGAGGAGCAGGAAATTTCACAGAAGTGTGACTGGGAGAGACGAAAGATCATCTCACATAAGAGTAAGAAAAGCTTGAGAGTCAAGGAACTGAGGGTCACAGACGGAGAGGACACGAAGGAAGAGACAAACAAGAGCGCTTTTCTTGACAGACGGAATATGGTACGAAAGTATTGAATGTATGAGTACATACCACTGTTCAATGATTTGCAGAAGACGGAAAAAGAAAAGCCTGTCGTAGAGCGAAGGCTTTACTACATGGGACTTACAGCATGGGACTTACCACAGCAAATAGATTGTCAAAGCGTTTATACTACCTCATACACACAAACACACACACACACAAACACATACACACACACACAAACACACACCACAAACACACCACAAACACACCACAAACACACCACAAACACACCACAAACACACCACAAACACACAGTTACTAATAATTTACATTACATTATGACTTTCGTTGAGCCTGAGATGGCCGAGGGAAGGGGATGGGGTTGAAGGCAGCCAAGGATGCTCGGGGTCTGCATATACGTATAATTATCGCTCGTCAAGAAGAAAAAGCTCTGTGCATACCAGAGTGGCCGAAACAGATAGATCAGCGAACATCATGAACATGAACTCGATGATTTTGTTTTTATGAAACTACTCAACTGCTTTCCATAATTTACTTGGCTTTGTGACGAGCAACTGTGATGCATAGAGCGGTCAGTAACAGCCTACAGGATCTTTTTTTTTTTTTTTGGCGAGAGTGTTGGCTATAGCAGATTCAGAGAGAGAGAGAGAGAGAGAGAGAGAGAGAGAGAGAGAGAGAGAGAGAGAGAGAGAGAGAATTTAATGGAAGGACTGAGAAATAAAGTGGGATACAAAACAAATGGTTTAGGGGAATGTTTTTCCGATCTCAAGATTATAATAATCAAAACTAAGCGCTAAACCCACGAGGGTCATACAGCGCTGTCCGTTCTCGAGAGCTAGAAGCCAGGTTTAGATCCAGTGCAAGTGGGTTGGGGGGGGTTTTAGGTGAAGTTGGCTTGGGAAAAGCCCCCCAGCCGTTTCCCCGATCACAAGAGGCTTGTTTGAGGGGCTGTTGCATTGTCATGCTTCTATCTTAAGCCTTAATTTTAAATTAGTTAATTATAATCTACTAGTAAGTTTAGCATCTAGCCTAAGATTGTAGCTTCAAGGTGTTAGTAGCAGAAGGTACCAGCCATTACCTTACCACTGTAGTCCTCAAGTTGGCAATATAAGTGCCAGGGTATGTCAAGGATGGACTTGAATCTTGGGGCAGAGTCTGTCACGCAAGGAACCCTCGGGTAGCAGGACTCGTGTCTCCTTATAGCATAAAGTACGCGCTGCACTCCTGCTCCATAATTACATGACCTCAGTGTCTCATTGTCATAGAGTCAGGTATTCACCAGTCTGGAGTGGTATGAGTCCTGCTTGTAGATGCTATAAGACAGGAATCCCCACAAGTGAACGTCACTGCAGGTACCTTGATTACTACCATTTTCAGTGAGCTCCTTTACACTGAAGCTCTTCAGGTAAGCCAGGATTACCTGTACCAGTGTTAGAAAATCCCGAAAATATTGTAAACATTCAAGTATTCATTAATTTGCGGGAGGAGGAAGCTGTGAGTCTGATGTGCACAATCCGGCAACATCAGGGAACATCAATCAGTATAAGTCAGTCTACACATTCTGGTAAGAGTTACCCAGTGACAATGTGCCTGCTTATGTATAGTTTTACACAGCTCTCTCAGAAGGAATTTCCACTTTTATATGCCGAGTATGGGATGGCTAGCTTTTGGTAAGAATATTTGATAGACATTTTAAGTAATTTGTCAGTGTCAGTCTGGTAGTAACTTTTTTCCGTCAGTCAGTGTTGCATCAGGTCACCGGTCAAGACACCCAGAGCCGAGTGCCACTAAGTGACTCAGGTCACAGGTCAAGACATCCATAGTCGAGTGCCATTGAGTGACTCAGGTCACAGGTCAAGACACCCAGAGCCGAGTGCCACTGAGTGACTCAGGTCACAGGTCAAGACATCCAGAGTCGAGTGCCATTGAGTGACTCAGGTCACAGGTCAAGACACCCTGAGCTGAGTGCCACTGAGTTACTCGTACCAACGCCACACCTCTCGCACCTCTCGGGCCACACTGCGCGCCACATCCCACGCTGCCACACTCATGACCACACTCACCGGCACTCGTCCCAACCTGCTTGCAAGGTCATTTGCCAGGCTCTGCATGAACGAACCACCCAAGGTCACAGAGTCCACACTGGGTGTGCTCAGATCAGCTGGCCTATTTACCGTATTACCGATAAGACTAGTGTGTACCAGTGGTTCTACTTCTGGTTGCCGCCAGTACTGCTATGACTATCACAACCTCACTGACTCCATGCCTCATTCTCAGCTGATTATCCTGATGCAGTTACTGAACAGACATTAGGAATCTGTTAACTAATTATTGCCCCATCTATTGAATGAATATGACTTTCAACATATCTGTGGGTTTAGTGAGTGTTGAGGGAGGTAGCGAGTGTCCTCGGCAACATCTCGCTCATGTCCTCCCTCACCATACCCTATACCTTGCCGGTCAGTATAACCTATCATCATGTTTTCTGATATATACAGTAATTTGGTCTGATCCAGCAATCATGTCTGACAGATTCATACTAAACATGTGGTCTTGAAAGCTCTGGTACTCCTCCCACTAAGGCACTAGATTGCCCTGCTAGTTCTTCAATGAGTATTTTTTTTTTTTGTGCTTACAACATTAGCCGGTAATTTATTCCTTTTAGTAATTTTCTTTGCAAAAAAAATCTTAGCATATTTTCATATTCCATCTTCTGCCTCAGTTTCTTTTTATTGCTTCGATTTATGGACTTTCTCAGCATTTCAGATAATTTGTTTGAATGAGATCAAATTCTTTCCTAAGAGAAAGAATCCCGAGTACTTTAAGTCTTTCTGAATAGGTTTGTTTCTGAGTAAAGGTACGAGTTTATATATATATATATATATATATATATATATATATATATATATATATATATATATATATATATATATATATATATATATATATATATAATATATATAATATATATATATATATATATATATATATATATATATATATATATATATATATATATATATATATATATATATATATATATATATATATATATATATATATATATATATATATATATATATATATATATATATATATATATATATATATATATATATATATATATATATATATATATATATTTATATATATATAGATACACTTTCATATTACATTTTCTGCCTAATACTTTAGATACAAAACGCTACAGCCATCTCCATAATCTGTGATCTAACCCTACTTGTCATTGAAAAAAGTCGCCAGGTCACCATCTGGAAAAGACCCGAGGCGAGACAGTACCAGCGAACCTACTGCTTACTGAAGAAGTCATTAACTACATGCAAATGGCATAATGAAATAATGTTATTGCTGATTTCTTAAGGCGCAAACCATTAATTCAACTAGTTGAAGTTAAACTGATAACTAGATAAGTTAACTAGCACTGAGCTTTGACTGGTAGTGAACCATAACTAGAGTAAAAGCATTAGTCAAGTCTCACTGACAAGTGAGGATGATTAATAAATCTAAAGTATATTTCTACTGGTCTCTCTGTACCCAGGTACTTCAGTAATTACCTATTTCAGTCTCTGTTCTCTTGTAATAGTATAAAATAACTTACCGGCTGAAGGACTATACCGAGTAGAGGGAAATGTGCGGTGTCTTAGGCTTTCTGTCTCTGCAACTTACGCCACACCTTTAACATACATAGTCAAGCCACTCAGTATTTAACAATAGACAAGCCATTTTTCAGCACTTCAATGAGTATTTAATTATTAAATACCATCACAGATTACCTCATTAACACCAGACGATATAATAATACTTGCAGGGTTTTTGAGGAAACTTTTGCAATGTAACCCCGAAGATGAGTGCTAACACTACACAACACCTATAATCTTTTCTGTTAGTGTGACTTTGTAAATGGTCAAAGTCGGACCGAAACGTCGTGGTAAGTTCCTCTTTCCTATGTGCGGGTTATTTGTGTATTGTTCCAGTCACTGTATTGTTCCAGTCATTGTATTGATCCTTTTTGTTCTTTTTATATATAATTCCTTGATTCGAAAGAGTCCCTAGCTAAACCTTCCTAATGGATGCAAGCTAATACTAATCTAAGCAAGACCTTTATGTACAAGGTACTACTTTGAGCTTACAGTGCAAATTAGAAGGCAGGCAGGTTGTCCTATCTCACAGAATTCCCACATATATACAGAGATGTCACGTAAATCTGCACCTCGTGGTTTGATTCCCTGGATTTGATTTTCGAATCTTATCTCTACATATAATCTGATGATGGACAGGCACAGTGAAGTTGGCTGTAGTTCCCACGATCGCAAGTGACGAGATATCTTCCTGAGATGCGGCAGATGCACTCCACTATCAAAACTCGACAAGGGGAAACTATCTTGTTTTTTCAATTTATTTACATCTTTATGGGAATTTTTCGTACAATCGACAAGGTTGTGCGGAAGTTGGAGCAATTATCTGTCGTTTAGATATGTATCAGCAATTATGAGCTCTTTACTGTCCGGTTTTTTTTTTTGTATTTGCTTAAGTTTAGTAATTTCCTTTTGTCTGTATCCTGGAGGTACTATCTCTTATCTCTGTCTCTCCTTTCTCTCTCTCTCTCTCTCTCTCTCTCTCTCTCTCTCTCTCTCTCTCTCTCTCTGTCTGTCTCTGTCTGTCTCTGTCTGTCTCTGTCTGTCTCTGTCTGTCTCTCTCTCAATCTCACACTGATCCAGAAAAGCAGTTTATTCTATAGCCAAAATTTCAGAAAAAAAAGGATCTTGCAGGCTGTTACTGACCGCTCTATGCATCACAGTTGCTCGTCACAAAGCCAAGTAAATTATGGAAAGCAGTTGAGTAGTTTCATAAAAACAAAATCATCGAGTTCATGTTCATGATGTTCGCTGATCTATCTGTTTCGGCCACTCTGGTATGCACAGAGCTTTTTCTTCTTGACGAGCGATAATTATACGTATATGCAGACCCCGAGCATCCTTGGCTGCCTTCAACCCCATCCCCTTCCCTAGGCCATCTCAGGCTCAACGAAAGTCATAATGTAATGTAAATTATAAGTGACTATGTGTGTGTGTGTGTGTGTGTGTACTCACCTAATTGTACTCACCTAATTGTGGTTGCAGGGGTCGAGACTCAGCTCCTGGCCTCGCCTCTTCGCTGTCCGCTACTGGGTCTCTGCTCTCCCTGCTCCATGAGCTTTATCATACCTTGTCTTAAAACTATGTATGGTTCCTGCCTCCACTATATCTTTCTCTAGACTATTCCACTTCCTGACTACTCTGTGGCTGAAGAAATGCTTCCTAACATCCCTTTGACTCATCTGAGTCTTCAGCTTCCAGTTGTGTCCCCTTGTTTCTGTGTTCCCTCTCTGGAACATCCTGTCACTGTCTACCTTGTCAATTCCCCGAAGTATTTTGTATGTCGTTATCATGTCTCCTCTGACCCTTATTTCCTCCAGTGTTGTTAGTCCTATTTACCTCAACCTTTCTTCATAGGACAGACCCCTGAGTTGTGGAACTAACCTTGTCGCAAACCTTTGCACTTTCTCTAGTTTCTTTACGTGGTTGACCAGGGTGTGTGTGTGTGTGTGTGTGTGTGTGTCTGTGTGTGAGTGTGTGTGTGTGTGTGTGTGTGTGTGAGTGTGTGTGTGTGTGTGTGTGTGTGTGTCTTATAACATTGCCTCTCAAGTACATGTCTCATGGTCTCAATGATTATTTCTTTAGCTTATCTTATTCATTGATCATCTTTTAGTGTAATCCAGGATTGACGATGGAATTTTAGTATTCTACAACTTTAGTACTCCTCGAAAAGTTGCTTTTGTATCATATGCTTCAGTAAATGTTAAATTTTATGCTTTTGTTTTTATATATCACATTGCCTGGATTCCCAGTTCCATTCTTATTGCTGCATTTTGTTCCAATATTCAATAATATTATTATCATTAATGTGGAAAATGGAAGAGTGGATAAGTCAGTGAATTGTGGATAGTGGCGAACCAGTCCAGTGAAAGTAATTATTCTGATCTATAATAATTATTATTAAATTACAGCGGATTTAGGGAGATGCTTAAATTCCTGTTTGACAACATGGTGGCAGCTGCTCCCTGTATGACAGCAACGCCAGATGCGCAAGGCTGCGTAACTATTGTCAGACCAGCTACGTAACACTATGTAACTATGACCACTACACAGACTGATATGAGCTGGCACTGATCAGTGCCAGCTCATATCAGTCTGTGTAGTGGTCATAGTTATATATATATATATATATATATATATATATATATATATATATATATATATATATATATATATATATATATATATATATATATATATATATCATAGAAACCAAGGACCACAGGGCGACCAGCTTCCTCTTTCAGAGACTCAGTGTTGCGATCCAGAGGGAAAATGCCTGCAGCGTTCTGGGCACGCGGCCCACTGCCGGGGAGCTGGACGAAGTATTTGACATGTAGCTCTGAGTTGTTATCTATGTTGTTTTACTCCCTATTGTATTCTTGTCAATGTGTTTTGTCTATGTATTTTGTCTTGAAATAAAGTTTATACACAATGAAAAGATGGGGTGGTAGGGGAAGTGGAATATTCAAATGGCTTCAGAAAGAAATCTAAATATTCTTCCTTGAAGCCTTTTTATCCACTTCTCCGAGGCTATAAGTCCCACAATTTACACCAGAGGTGGACCCCATCCTATATAAATATATATAGTATATATATATATAATAATTGTGCATTATTCTCCCGTCTGATGCATATTTTTATTAACCAGCAGATGTGTTGATTGTGTGATGAGTGGACCATTTCTATTGGCATCTGTAAGGTGGGGAAAGTGGGTACTTAACAAACCCTGTAGTTGTCATATAGGGACTTATTGCCACCCAATAACAACATAGTCGTTGCTGTCAAGAAAATTTGAAGCTGATTAGATAAGTCATTCTCCAGTTATGTCACGGATTCCTATTATTCAAAATGTTTAAACTATTTTACTATACTACTGACAAATTTTCCCAAACACAGAACTTAATGGATACGATCCTAGCCATAAGATGCATCTGCCATTAAATAATGAAGCCGTTCAAAAGATGTAAACTGAAATTCATTGAATATGATTTAACAGCAATAAAAAATTAATACTATTTTAAACAATTATTATTATTGTAATCAAAACTAAGCGAGCTATTTTACAAAAAAAATTAGGCAAATCTGCTGCTACAAAATCGAATTTCACTTCCCGTCATCATCGATTTAGGAAGTACCTAGCTTTGATCAAAGGACACATGCACATGACAGGTGTTGTTCCAAGAATCTGACCCTAGTTACCGTACACAAGGGTTGAAAATTTGAAGCCGATCGGATGAGGCCTTCTCGAGTTAAGAGCGAAAGAAACACGAAAAAGTGGAGGGTAAAACATCGGGCAAATACTTAAGGTCCCCTTTTAGGAATACCTAAAAAAAAAAAAATCCCTTACCTCTTCCCTTCCCTTCCTCTATTTTTCCCTCTTCATCTTACTTCTTTCCCTTACACTTCTCTTCCGCCTCCTCCTATCCTTCACTAATAAAGACCATAACTGACCCAACACCTGAATAATTCCTGCAGCGGCTGAAGTTTTCTTACATGGGACTGAAGTATTTTCTTACATGGGACTGGAGTGTTTTCTTACATGGGACTGAAGTATTTTCTTACATGGGACTGGAGTGTTTTTTTTTACACGGTACTGGAGTGTTTTCCTACACGGGATATGATTTTCCAGCAGGTTCTGGAGTTTCTTACAGAAGAGTGAAGTATTTTACTTACACAGGATAAGCCATTCCGGAATGACTACTTTTCTTGTAAATTTTCTCTGGATGCGAACCACAACAGTCGGCTAACAAACAGGTACCTATTTACTGCTGATTGAGCAGGATAACTAAATAATAAGGAATCTGACTCATATGGTTCTCTGTTCCCGGGAATCGAACCCGGGACTCTGTGATTGTGACGAGCAATGTGGGTCTCCTAGGCAGTGGCACTGAGGGCTGCTGGAGGGGGAAGTAAGGAGGAGGTGGCAGCGAGAGTTGGGGTAGTAGCACCAGCTAATTATTGATAGATGGCCCGAGTAATGACATTTGCCGGCCACAGCCCTTGATTAGTGCCGAAATTGACATTTATTTGTGGTTAATGTGATCTCTACGTGCATTATTCGGTGCGACGGCGGGAGTTTCTGCGGCTTCTTCGTCTGTATTGTTCTTCGTCTCTCTCGGACTCGTAGTGGTCCACTGGACGTTGGGAAAACCTTCTGGGACTTAGGGGGTGTTGTGGGAATTATGTAGGAGGGGGTTTACAGGCTTCCGTACTGCGCCGAGAAGCTTTTATTTGAATTTTAGAGGCGGTCGCAAGGTTGAATTTTTTTTTTTTAGGGGTTGATAGAATTTTGTGGGAAACTGAATATTTTGCGGCATTTTCGTGCATCTATGGAGTATTAAAGGATGTTGCGAGGGTGATAATGAGTGCTATGACTATCTTCCTGGTGTTTTGAGGACTTTTATTAATGCTGTGAGTTGTTGCTGGTTCTGCTCTTATGTTGTAGGGCTTTTATTACTGCCACTGGATATTATTTGGTGTGAATATTATTATGTTATTTTAAGATGCTTAGAAACTGTTGACAGTTTAATGGTTTTGTGACATTTGTATGTATTGCGGACACTCATGGGGTTGCTATGTGTTAGGGAGGCGCCTGGGTTAAGAGTGTTGTAGTTGCTATGTTTGGGTATAGTATGTTTCTTGGTGCTGTGAGACTGTTGTCAATTTGTGAACTTTTATAGGGTGTTACATATTATAAACCGTATGTAACGACACTGGCGAGTGAGATACTGATGTGTGTTGTAAACAGATGGCGTTGCGCGCGAGCTAGTCAGCATCTAACCTCACTGTGTATTCTAGAATATGTAACTGATACTTGGGATTGAAGCAATGGGAGTTACATCCTGTGCAAGTAAATAATGTTATTAACAGACTCGTCAGTGACTATTCTGTTAATAACATACTCCTAACCATAATTATGATTCGTTAAGGGGCGCCAGCCCACTTTTCAGTTTTAGCATAAATGAATACATCATCACTGTGCTGCTATCCTATTCAAAATGATAGTGACATACTGGGAACATAAGCTAAGTATGTTTTCCCTGATATATTCAATCACATAGGATAGATTTTGTACCATGTTGAATCTGTCACACCGAGCTGGGCGACTTCAGAAGGGCAATCTGAAAATCGTCAAATATTCCGTTAACGGATCAGCAGTTACTAAAACTTCAAACATTTCTGTCCAGCAAAGCTGGAGTATCTAATAATTATGAGCTGTATGACGCATACAGGCTCGGCGTTTATTCTCGAATATAATAATAGTAATGGGGAATTACCATCTTCTAGGATGGTTAATTACATACACTGGAAGAACAGAATTCATATTTCCGACATCACAGGGCAGAGCAACAGAAATTTTATATAAGAGAGAAAAGAAAAAGATGGCGAGGATGGGGGGTAAAGAATATCGACTACATTGCAAATCTAAGAATACATATGTACGTACATATATAAATGGCAGAATTATTGTTGCAACAGCCTCTTTACATTTTTAAACGACATTATATGCCTAATTATATGCATTAACTTCGGGATACCCAGCCTGAGCATCATGAAACACACTTCTCTTATACTAGCAACACCCAATAAATGTAGGCTCACACAGGGAAGATGTAGGATCACCCAGGGGGGATGTAGGATCACCCAGGGGGGATGTAGGATCACCCAGGGGGGATGTAGGATCACCCAGGGGGATGTAGGATCACCCAGGGGGGATGTAGAATCACCCAGGGGGGATGTAGGATCACCCAGGGGGGATGTAGGATCACCCAGGGGGGATGTAGGATCACCCAGGGGGATGCAAAGCTGCATTACATTACATTAATTTATCGGAGAGAGAGGCCAGGTCGCTAGGTTAGGTTGGTAGAGAAAAAACTTGCGCACTGAATAGTCATATACTTGCATACAAAGTATAACAGTCGGCATACACACAAACTCATTATAAATACACACATACATAATCAGATGGGGCAACACACACACACACACACACACACACACACAAACACCATATAATGAACACGTAGTAACTGTCTAGACATCTATAAGGAACTATTGTTGATTGTACCACATGCACATACATTAGCAAAGATTATGGGAGTAGTATTTCTTATTTGTACTTGAGTATAACAATATATCTAACACGTCAGGCATATGCGGCAGTAATAGATGGCCTATTGTTTAAAGACATGTTAAGGAGGGCAGCAAATTGCCCTATGACGGGTCACTTGTGTTGGAAACTCCTCAAGTGAACCACAATGATTCCCTAACTGACTGCTGACTAGGAAGGTACAAGGCTTAAGGCCTATTTTGTTTCCTCAAAGGATTTTTATTTATTATTTAGTAAGGAGTGGATTAGCTTACCTTAAGACCCAGTATTATTCCTTTTGGGTCCAACTTTGTGTATTAGGTAGGACATTAAGAATATACAGTGTAAATGTAATATTCTGTAAATAAATACGTTTCTTGTCATCCTTATAATGAGGGCAAGGTTATTTAGCTATCAGTTGATCATTATTATCAAGTTTCATTACAGTCTCTAGTTAAAAGCCTCTTGCTATTTTCATTACACTGACATCCTGAAAGCCTGCTTTTCGCACCCAGACCTACAAACATGGTTTTATGTCCCAAGGCTGCCTTCGTTGCTTGCTGTAGATTTATTAGGCTTTCACAGGCTTAAAAAGGCGCCTACCGGCACTAGTTGAGGAGAGTGATGTAACAGCACCTAGACTTAGGTGGTGTTGTTGAGTGTTGTGAGATGATGTGTTTTTATTGACGGTGAGCAGCAGCTTCAGGGGGTTTTGCTGTGCCCTACCTTGTTTTGGTTTGTAACGTAATATTGTGAGAGTGATCTTGTGTATTGAGTAAATATTTTTTTTTGGAGTGTTTTGTTGTTTAGTATGGAATTGTAAATTTTATATTTATATTATAAAAAATCTATCATTTTTAATTTTAGGGTTATTTAGCATTTTACAGAGAATATAACTGCAAAGAAAACTGAGAAATACGTAAACTTCGTTTATTTTTATATAGGATATTTAATCTTCAGGAGTTTAATGACTATAAATACTGTATGATTTCATACCAGTGACAGCACATTTTTATGTACGGTGTTCTTGTCTTCCACTAACTTCAAATTTGCTAACCTTGTGAACTATTACTAGGTAATAGTTTCCATGTGATAACTTTACGATGTCTCTTTTTTTAATGACCTTCAAAATTTCTACACTTTCGTATCCTACTTAGAAGTGGTTGGTATTGTTAATGAATGTGTAAGTGCCATTATATCCCTTTTAGACTCGAAATGGTATGAAATAATTTTGCATTGAATAACAGAAGTATGCATCTTCAAGGAAGATACCTTGGTGCTGGTTAGGGGATCTTGATTCAAGGAACTGGACTAATCCTTTCCCTGAATCGAATCTGTATACCTCCAATTCCCTAACCGCTGAAGGACCCCTATGGATTAAGCGTTCTCGCCTATAATAATAATAATAATAATAATACTTAAACATTTCTGTGTGTGTGTGTGTGTGTGTGTGTGTGTGTGTGTGTGTGTGTGTGTGTGTGTGAGTAAGGTGTGAAGTGTGAGAGCATGGTGAGAGAATGTCAGAGGGAGTAACCCAAGACATGGCACCTCCCTAGGGACACTTCCCTCCTTCCCCTCTACCGAGATACCAAGTACCTAATTCACTTCCACTCTTCCATCTCCCCTCCCCACAACCTCACCTTAATATGTCAATGATACAATAATACAGCCGCGGTAAGAAGTAAATCATCACTGCAATGTAACTTGGGTACCGTTAACTGCTCTGTAACAGCAAATAGTAGACCATGCAGCTTGGAGTACGCAATATTAACACCATGGCAAACTTATAAAGTATTGACTTAAAGAGCTCATGGATCCACCTATTGTAGGCCTGTAACAGTAAATAGGATGGGAATAGTATTTTATCTTCAATACGCCTTCTGGCTTATGCAGGCTAATTGGCCGATACAGGTCCTGTAGCAGATCTATTGTTTTTGCAAGTTTTTCTACCCACGTCTGCCTCAGTTCTTGCACTTAACCTACAGACGCATGTTGGGAAGATCGTGCCGAAAGAACGCTTTAGCAGCATGAACTGATTCACACGTGAACTAAAGTACGGGTGAGGAGGATTCTAGTTTTTTGGTATAAAAACGTGCGTTTTTATACCAAGGTAGGTAAAGCAGCTGGTATAACCGACCAAGCTGAGCTAAATGGCCGAACTAGATAGTTGAACTAAATCTTGGTATTCAGGTCAATTTCGTGGTTGAAACAAGTGGTAATTCCTAGATGGCTTTTTAATATATTTAAGATGGCAAAATTAGTTGTTTATATGGAACAGGTGGCTTCTGCAAGCGAATTAGTTGGAAAAGTTAGACTAGCTATTTTGCGGGAATATGAAATTTCCGAAAATGAATTAAAAGTGTTATTAGGCGAGTTAATAGTTAAAATATCAAAATAATGAGTGAATTAAATGTTACAGAAAGTACTAGAATTTTTTTGTAGGTGAGGGTAGACGATTTTTGTAAGTGGACTAGGAAACGAAAGATGAGAGATTCTGCTCTATTGAGTAACCCCGAAAGGCTATTAACTCAGTATAATTCGAGAATGCTAAGAACTGCCGTTTAGTTGAATCGGGATCCTTAGAACCATCCTAGGACGCGACCCACAACAGTCGACTAACTCCTAGGTGCATACAGAACGTACTGATAGGTAAACAGATTCTACAAGTATTAGAAGACTTGGCTATCCATCTTGCCCCGTCCAGGATTAAACCCAGTTCTTTTCTGTTTCAGGCGAGCGTTCTCCCATTGAGCTAAAAGGCACCTAAAAAGCACTTTCGAGGTACTTGGCATTACCACGAAATTTTAATAAAATACATACCCTTCATATGAAGGGCCTTAATACTGGATTTAACGCTTCCCTGTGACTTTAATGAGGTGGCACAATTAGATGATCTATTTAAAAGGTTGGCGTTTTAGGTGACGGAGGTGTTATTCAGGTGGGATTTAATGTGGCTATATTTTCTTGGTAGGTGTTGTGTAGGTAGTCTGGGATTCGTCAAATCTTGACACTCACTCTACAAGAATGTGCCTCCCACCCCTTCTTTTTCACTAATGTATGCACGCATAATGTAAACTTCACTAATGCTTGCGTGCATACATTAGTGAAGTCTATTTGGATATTTCCGTTTTTGTTTAACCTTTGGAACAGATCGAAGCAGCTAAGGTCAGCATGAGAGAAAAAGAAAATCAATTGGTCAGTGTCCTCTCCGATGATGGTTGTGACACGAGTAGATTTTTATTACTATATGCACAATTAAGAAATAGCCATCACCTGCATGAACCGCCTTGCATCCGCTTTCTCGAATCTCTGTTTCTTTGTATTGCTAGCCAATAAGTGTTCCTTCTTTCATTTTGATAAGCATTCTTCCCCCAGAGTTCACTTCGAGATCGATTGTGTTGCATACATGATTGTAAATAGCATCAGCGGCAATAAATTCTTGTGCAAAGGCTATTAGACTTTTAAAATTTTGAGCTCATTCGTCAGTACAGTTTTCACTGACTCTCTCTCTCTCTCTCTCTCTCTCTCTCTCTCTCTCTCTCTCTCTCTCTCTCTCTCTCTCTCTCTCTCTCTCTCTCTCTCTCACCCTCCGGTGCCCTCATGGGTAATGTCACCTCCACCAGGACACCGGGGACTGGTTCATGTTATCTAAATGTCTGGTTCAGATTTTCTTAAAGGGATAAACTACAACAGAGCGTTACCTCGAGCCTTGTTCTAAAGGTGGTGGGAAAGGGGTCATGGAATCGGGAAAGGGGTTAAGGGGGTGGGGAATGGTTTAAGGGTGGGAAACGGTGAACAGGAGTTTTAAAGGGGTTAAAGGAGTTGGACAGGCTTAGGTGGTGTTAAACCGTTTAAAGGTTTAGGAAAGGGGTTTAGCTATTTGATTCAGGAAAAAGCTTACGGGCTATCTTGTTCCAAACACTTATTAAAATCTACGATTCGTCTGACTTACTGAGAAAGAACTCTGTTATTTTTCCACTTTAACTGGAATTGAATCTAAGTGGTAATTTGGAAGGGCTGCTTACCATTCTATATGTTCATAAAACAGAAATAAAAAGCCAGTAATTCTTCAGACTAATTACTGTTCCGGTCGGTAGTACTTGACTGTGTGGTCGTTATCTACTAATATGCTACACTCACAAGCACACTCACTTTCTTAAGCACATGCATATGCACATACTATTATACACACGTAGAATGAACTGGAGAGCGAAGTGGTAGAGCCGGGATCCATGCATTGCATTAAGAGGCCCAAAAAGGGTCTTGAAACCAGGAGTCAACCTAATAGCGACAAGCGAAGAAGAGGGGCCAGAAGCCGTGAATCGACCCCACCAGCAACATATAGGTAAGTACATACGAGTGCACACAAACACTCCTTTTTAACACCCAGTCCCACCACCTTCTTCACTTCCTCTAACCCTTTCCCCGACTCATGACCAAAGACCATGAAACCAAGACTTCGAAAATCACCAGGGCCATACAGCGCTTCATATTAATGGAAAGCAACTGAAAGTATGATGCACAAATGTAGATGAAGTAACAAACAGGAGTGATGAAAGGAACAAGAAAATACCAGAAGCATCTCTAGATATCACAGTACTCACATAGGCAAAACCCAGAAAGATAACAGATGCAATTTTGAGAAAGGATAGAGGAGACAGAGGAAGAGAGGAGTAGCACTACTAATCAAAAACTGGTGGGGTTTTCGGGAAATGAAGGGAAAGAAGTGAAGTGACTACATAGTAAGTACACCAGGCAATGCATAGGGGATAGACAGAGCTAGGTCTTATGGAGAGGGAAGTTGTCAGTCCGACAACGGGCTTACGAGTGAGGGCAAGGCAGAGAGAGGCCTACGAACACTGAGGGTTCCCTACCCAGGTATGTGGGAATTATGAAATTGAAGGGAGCCTGGTTACATCACTTTGCCACGCACTTCTGGTCGTCCTGACCTGAAAACACTGGCATGCGACAAATGCAAACTGAAATGCTCCTGTAAAGAGGGGAATTCAATCCAACAGCAGACCTACAAGTTAGGGCGAGGCAGAGGTCCGCCCTGTCAGTTCTCGGGCACAGGGAAATCTCTATCCAGATACATGGAATTTTGCCTTGACGGAAATTATGAAATTGAAGGGTGCCTAGTTACATCACTCATCCGCCTTTCTCGGTCGTCCTGACCCGACAGCACTGGCATACGACAAGTGCAAACTGAAATATTCCTATGAACAAGACTCTGACTTACCATATAGCAACATTAGTGGTAAAGAGATTGAGGCAAAAAAAAAAAAAAAAAAAACACTCCAGCACTTGCTGTAAAACAAATCTCTCAAACGCTGGCTGCAGAAGACAAAAAAAAATTTATGTTTAGCAAATGTTTAGATCTAATTCTTATTGCTCATTTTTTTTTATTTGCTTTTGTACAGTGCGTCATGATGGAGTAAGTAACTCTGAAACTAACCGTGGATAAATTATATATATATATATATATATATATATATATATATATATATATATATATATATATATATATATATATATATATATATATATATATAATTTATGTGAAGGGGATGGAACAATATATATTAGTGTTCAGTTTGACTCGCTAAAAGCTGTTATCTTACCTCCCTTGTGATGGGCGTTTCCCAAGGCTGTGCGTGTCAATAAAAATATAATTACTATGATAATCGTGAGTTATCACTATTTGCTCATCAATTATCGGTCATCGAAGCAATCGTGTCAATAAGATGGCAATAATGATAATCATAAGATTGAGTTATGGTCCTCTACTTGTCCAAGTGCCGCCCCAGCAAGGCAGTAAATCTGAGAGGAAAGATTAAAGTTATCAGAGAAGGTCCGCTGCTATAACTGAAACACATCTCCAGTAACGTGGTGGGACACACACACACACACACACACACACACACACACACACACACCTTAGCTCTGGGGCTATCAACCTGACGGCATTGGAGGACATGATAACGACATATAAAATACTGAGAGGATTTGAGAAGGTGGGTAGGGACAAACCACTGCACGGTTGGGACTTGAACTCGCGGCAACTGGTTTGTTTGCAATTGTGTTATTACTATTTCGTGAGTAATGATGATAGATAAGAACAGAATGTTCCGATAGCCGCGCTGTATAACCCTTGTGGTTTAGCGCTTCTTTTGATTATAATAATAATCCAGAGATGGACACAGCAACAAGGGGTAACAACTGGAAGCTCAAAACACAGATGAATCACAGGGATGTTAGGAAGTATTTCTTCAGTCATGGATGTCGGGAAGTAGAACAATCTAGAGAGCGATGTAGTGGAGATAGGTTCCATTCATAGCTTTAAGAAGAGGTACGATAAAGCTCATGGAGCAGGGAGAGAGCGGACATAGTAACGACCAGTGAAGTGGCGGGCCAGGAGCTATAACTCGACCCCTGTAACCACAAAAAGGTGAGTACATACTCACAAGACTAGTTCCGGAGTTAAGGGGTGTGTCCTACGAGGAGAGGTTAAGGGAAATCGACCTGACGACACTGGAGGACAAGAGAGATAGGGGGGACATGATAACGACGTATAAAATAATGAAAGGAATTGACATGTTGGATAGGGATAGAATGTTTCAGAGATGCGAGACAGCAACTAGGGAACACAACTGGAAGTTGGAAACTCATCTGAGTCATAGGAATGTTAGGAAATATTTATTTAGCCTTAGAGTTGTCAGGAAGTGGAAAAATCAGGAGAGTGAAGTAGTGGAGGCAGGATCCATACATAAGTTTAAGAAGAGAGTGACCTAGCGAAGAGGCGGGGCCAGGAGCTGTGACTCGACCCCTGCAGTCATATATATATAGATGAGTACATATAGGCATTTCAAACCTTGCAAGGAAATGCTTAATGGTTCAATCTTTCCAATATCTAAAAAAAAAAAAAAACAAGCTTCGGAAAGCGAAATACTTTCGAATCTGTAGATAAAATATACCGAGATCTCTGTATCAAAATATCCCAACATTAACCACCCTAGAGGACGAGGTTGTAAATTCCTTTGTTTTTTTTCATAAACATGATTTTCACTGCATGCAGTCTCGAATATAATATTTATTCTCTTAAAATAAAAAAAAAGTATAACCTCATTCACTTTTCTTTCTTGGTGATATTTGTTAATCCCGGTGCAATCTGCGAGTGTCAACTGGATAAAATATTGGGCTAACACTGTGTGGGGAGGCTTCAAACCCCTGCGCCTGGAACAATACCTTTAAAAATATGGTATCAGCACCTCAGCATTGGCAAATGTTGCGTTCTCTTCACTCACAAATCCGTCGTTCACACTAGCTCATCATTTACGAAAACTGGTCTCATACGGTGTTTGAGTTATCGCAGTCAGGAGTCAGTATAGCAAGAAGCGTAATCTGAACAAGGCGGTAAAATATTCGCAGGCACTTTATTCTTGATTTTAATTCTAGGCGTTGTCATTCGTCTTTCTATCTTGATCTCGGAAATCTGCGGTTTATTTCTTTCCTCGTCGTTCGAGTGGTGTCTTCGGGCGCTAGGAAAAGCTAAGTTTTGTGCATTAAGGGGAAACATTGTGGAACTCCCCTTGTCATTGCTTCGGGGGGATAGTTGCCATTAAGTGAATTTTTAGCGCAGGTCCTTGGCATGTAAATAGCTTAACTGTGTGTTCAAATACGACAGTGTAAATATGCCCTTCTGGTATATGTATTTATCCTCCTTGATATACTCAAAATTACATTAGACGAGCTATAAAAATCGGTCAAGTCTCCCCCAACCCCACCTCTCTGCTCCTACCCTAAGGCAGGAGAGAGAGAGAAGGGAAAAAAAAAAAACGTTCTGGTGAAGTTTACCCTCTCTTGCTAAATTTGACTTTGTCGCAAGAACAAACATCACCGGCAGGCTACAATGGCCACACTTATTCCAATTCATTGCTTCCCAGTTGTGTTCTCCGGGCCCATTTTTTATTCCCGGGAGCAATGTTTTTTGTATTTTTTCCTGGATGGAATGTTGTCCCAGGGAATGACATTCTGGTAGTCGGAGGGTCTGTTTACCCCCTCTCTGTAGGAACCACTAATTAAACTGGAGGGGCTTTGTGTTAATGTGATTGGCTGGCGAAAACGTTTGTTTACGGCGTCATTGTTGGAACACCAGGAGACCTCATAAGCCTAGTGATCCTGCATTCTTTATGACTGTATTGTTTAAACAAAGTTAGAGCCTTTGCAGGATCTGTGGAAGCCTCTAGGAGCTGTTTTGAGGTGCGGGATGGCTATGTTGGTGGTGGCATGGGTAGGGCTTCCAGATCTGAGATGTAAAGTGTAAAGTGGCATCTAAAAGCAGTGAAACTGCTGAACACATAACCCAGTATTCGCACTCACACACACACACACACACACACACACACACACACACACACAAACACACACTAAAATATATTTTGTTGGATTAGGCTAAATCAAATTGCGTTAGTTGTAATAAGGTTAGGTAACGTTTCTAAAGTTCTTGTAGTACAAAATTATTAATTTTTACATTACCATAAATGAAAAAATATATCGTTCTTGCTAATTGACCAGTTTTACCTATTCAGCACAATTAGCAAGAACGATTTACTTTTTCATTTAGGGTAATGAAAAAAATTTAAAATTTTGTTCCAAACGAACCTTAGAAAACTTACCTAACCTTATTATAACTAGCGCAATTTAATTTAGCCTAATCCAACTAAATATATTTTTGATAAGTTTACAATAATTTAATAATAAACAAACTATGAAATTTTTTTTTTCGTTAGGTTCAGAATGATTTTTGCGAAATTATTGCATACACAAATTTTCGCTTGCCTTATTCGGCAAGAAGAGCGTTGCTATTTAAGCCAAAATCGCAAGTGGCAGGGTGACCCGAAAAAGAAGAAACACTTTCATCATCATTCACTCCACCACTGTCTTGTCAGAGGCGTACCTACACTATAGTTAAAAAACTACAACATATCAACACAGGCATTGTACTGCCCACCTCCAGTACTCAAAGCCGGCTACCCAGTTTCCCTTGAATCCCTCCATAAATATTACTTTGCTCACACTCCAACAGCACGTCAAGTCATAAAAATCATTGATCTCTCACTCCTATCTATCATACTCACGCACGCTTGCTGGAAGTCCAATCCCCCTCGCACACAAAACCTTTACCCCCTTCCTCCAATCATTTTTAGGACGACCCCTACCCGCCTTCCACTACAGATTTATATGCCCTCCAAGTCATTCTATTTTGTTCCATCCTCCCTAAATGTCCGAACCATCTCAACAACCCTTCCTCTGCCCTCTGGATAATACTTTTAGAGACCCCACTTAGGACACACTTGTATTGAATCCTTGAGGCCAATCACAAGAGGTTTTTCAAAAGTAATCGAACTCATTCCAGGAAACTTGCAGTTTTATAAAACACTAATCACAGGGCAGTGAACACGCCAACAGAA
This sequence comes from Cherax destructor, assembly GCA_009830355.1. NCBI lineage: Eukaryota > Metazoa > Arthropoda > Malacostraca > Decapoda > Parastacidae > Cherax > Cherax destructor. The sequence goes on from WNWK01000477.1 coordinate 92,544, forward strand.
GCCTGAACCCTGACCTTTGTAGTGTAAATCAGCGTTAAAAAGCTGAAGCCGATTGGACGAGGAGTTCTCAGGTTATGACCGACAGTTAGGAGGAAATAAAAAGTAAGAAAATAACTAGGAAAAAACACTCAAGCAACCACTTAAGAGGTACCACTTCGGGGATGCCTAAATATTAAACTTAACCAAACCGGATGCGAGAAAGAAGTAAAAGGTGTAGAAGTAACAAGAGTAAAGAGAAAGAACAAGCAGAGCAAGTTTTTATTGGTATAATGTTTCGCTCTTATGACATAATAAATCTTCACATATAGCGAAATGTTGTCCCAATGAAAGATTGTTCGGAAACCTGTGTATTTTCTTTCTGGTTATTTGAAATATATTTCAACCTAAGACAGCAAGCAGTGCGCAAAGCTCCTAGAGAGGAAAACGTTCCCTCAATAAAATGTGTCTATCTACCTGGAGGGTATTCCGGGGATCAACGCCCCCGCGTCCCGGTACATGACCAGGCCTAAAGACATGTCGTTTTGCCTAATATACTAATTCCTTAATTGCTGTCCAATGTTCACTATAACTGTTATATACCAGCCGGCATGAAATAAAAAAATATATAAAAACAAAAGTCCCAGGATAATTTGATAGCTTTACCTATCGCTGGCAAGGCCTTATTTAGAGTAGAATATTAGGCATAGTTTATCTCTGTTACAAAATACAGTTTTGAATAAACTATATGACTAAGGGAAAGAGAGAGAGAGAGAACACCGATAAACCGAAAAACTTACCCTCCCTCTCTCTCCCTCTCGGTTTAGAAGACATATCCTCTGCTGGACAAGACACATGACCTAATGTTGATCTTAAATCATATATCTGGGTTGAACTGAGCTGATCCCGTTGCTAGAGCGTAATCAGGAGGTCGCAGGCTTGTCCAAGTGTCCCTAGTTACTCATACTTTGCAGGAAGGATGGTGATTATAGAAGTACGAACGGAAAAGATAACCTGGAGAGATACGTAAAAGAAACTAAGATAAAGACATGTTTCTAGAAAGTAAAGACTAATTTTATTATACGAGCAATGCAGATAAATTATTGTTCTAGAAAATATTTAATCTCATGCAAATACTTTAATAATAAATCCTTTAGGGCTGTGTACACAATGAATATCAAGCGCATGTTAGACTGCGCAGCAACATGGGGCCTGTATCTGGCCACCTATGTTCACAAGTCTGAAACTGTCAGAACATTTGAAGGGTGTCGTAAGCTGTTCTCTCCTATGAGCGGCTTATTTGTATTGTTCCAGTCACGGTGTACTGCCTTTTTGTTCTTTACGTAACGAACTGACAGCAGTGATGTACGGTACCACATCCAGGATATGTCAAAGTTGCTCAAATATAGTTGATTCTCACAGTTACAGAACATAAAATGAAGATTAATAATCACAGACTTTTCTTGTCAAAGTCCATGGAGCCCGACAAACCCCTCGATGTTCTGATGGTCCACTCAAATGCAACAAAACTTCATTATCTTTATTTAAATAATGTTTACTTAATGCTTCAATATAAACACAATATAAACCCACCCCCTACCCTTCCTAAAACCTCCTTGTTCATCTGCGATCCTGCTCTCTGCCTTACACTCAGTTCATTCAATAATATCTCTACCGTACATTTACCTGGAATGCTAAATGGGTTTATTCCCCTATAATTCTTATACCTTCTTTCATACAAATCACTATTTCTTAAATTTATTGAACAAGTGTACCAACCACTCCAGAACTATTTCCAAACCTGCTTTTAAAATTTCTGTCTTGATCCCATCAATCCCACCTGATTTAAGTCATATCATTTTACCCAATGCCTCAAGTACCTCTCTCCCTCTCACTCATATCTGGCTCATCCTCATTCCTAAAAAATACTATACCTCCCTGACCAATGCATGAAATTGCTGCCTCCCTCTCTTCGTCATCATTTAACAGCTCCTCAGTATATTCCCTCTATTTTTAACAGTGCTTCCACCTTCACATCTAATAACTCCCTAGGCTTTCTCAGCTTATTAAAATCTCACTCGAAATATTTTTCTTATACTCAGCAAAATTTGTTGACAAAACCTCACCCATTCTCTCATTTGTTCTCCTTTTACACTTCCTGACCACTCTGTTTCCCTAGTGATGCCACTAATCGTTTTTCTTCCCTCCTGCACCCACCCTCCTATATAAACAAACTTTCTGTTGCACACACTAACACTGCATTCTTAAATCTACCCCACACCTCTTCAGCCTCCTCCTCCTCCTCCTCCTCATTATATACTCTTTCTAGCCTATCTTTTTCCCAAGAGTTCCTTATATTTTACCCTGCCTCCTCATTTTATTTACTAACTTTCACTTCTCTCTTACTCACTGATGACATTTTTCTTGTACTCCATCTACTTCTTGCTTTCAATGTAGGTACAATTAAATAATGAGCTTAAGTATATATTGCCCCTCTAAAAACATGCACATTCAGAGTCTACCCATCAAGCCTTTTTTCTACTAACATACAGTCTAACAAACTGGTGTCATTATGCCCTGTTTCATATCTCGTTTACTTTTTTACCCTCTTTTTCTTAAAATATGTATTAGCTATAGCCAAATCTCTTTCTGTACAAAGGTCAGTTAAAGTTCCCCTGGTACCCAAAACTTACCTAGTATGCCCTTTACAACAGTTTCTCCCATTTTAGCATTGAGACCCCGACAACAATTATTTTCTCACTTGATTCAAAACTCCCTAAACACTCGCTTAACATCTCCTAAAATGTCTCTTCTCTATATGCCTCTTTCCCAGGTGTATAAACACTTAACATAACCCACTTTTCTTATCCCTCCTTTATTTTAATCCACATAATCTTTAAATTTATACACTTACATTCCGTCTTTTCCTTTCTTAACTGATCATTCAACATTACTGCTACTGCTTCCTTAGCTCTGATTCTCTAAGATACTCCTGATCTAATTCTATTTATTTCTCCCCATTGAAAATCTCATTCCCCCGTCAACTTTGTTTTGCTTGGAGCTATGATATCCAGCTACTTTTCATTCAAAATTTTCACATCTGCATCATCTGTACTACCTCCACGCACATTCAACCATCCCAATTTTAAAATGTTATTTTTAAATTTAGCAATTAATACAGGAGAAGGGGGGGGGGTTACTCGCCCCTTGCTCCCGGCATTTTAGTCGCCTATTACAGCATGCATGTGTAATATGAACTAAGTGTAAGTAGAAGCAGCAAGATATACCTGTCACCTTGCGTGTTTATGAGACAAAGGACACCAGCAGTCCTATTATTGTGTCAAATAATTACAGATTTCCACTTCACACTCATTTGGCTGGACGGTAGTACCTCCCTGGGCTGCTGTTTTCTGTCGGCCTACTACAGTACCTATATATATTGGACTTACATAGATTCTGAAGAAACAAATATTGTAGTCGTATAATTTTTAAATTACAAGTGGAAGATGAGAATGAATGATGGGAGTTGTTGTTGTTGTGGTGGTGGTGGCGGCGGCGGCGGCGGCGCTGGTGTTGGTGGTGGTAGTATTGGTGGTGGTAGGCGGCGGCGGCGGCGGCTGCGGCTGCGCTGGTGGTGGTAGTGATGATGGATACGAATGTTCAATAGACCACACTGGCTATGATACCAGTGTCTTAATAACGTTGTACACATACTGCTAGTGGCAGTAGTGTGGAAACTGCCACTAGTTAACTAGGCTACTACTAACCTCCTCCTTACAACCCTCCTCTCCATCAATCCCTCCACTGGCCCCACCACCTACTCCACTCCCTCGAATCATCACCACACCGGAAGACCCATGAAGTTAATGGTCGCTTCTAAACACGTGCGCTTGTGCACGTGTTCACTGGAGCCACTTGTCCAATGTGGGAACAGGTGTTCGCCTCGGGTACGCCTGATATAGGATATCTCATGAAGCAAGTAGTGTCCAACTGAGAGTGATACATGTGTTGTTTGTATTAGCAAATGGACTCTTAGTGCTGCCTTGGCGAGACTGCAAGCTCTTTAACGATCCTCCCATCAAAGGGGGTGTCTTGATTCTAATGAAGGGATCTTGATTCAAGGATTTCTACTTAACCTATTTTGTGCATGACAAGGGGCTTTCTATACATTATGTGACTGATGTCAGCTAGGTCTGTATAAGTTGTATCATGTACTTGTAGAAATAAAGATTATTATTATTATACGCAAGATAACCTCCCATTACCCAGACTCAATAACCCATATTGTAAGGGTGTCAACTTTAGGGAGAAGTATAACGCACTGTGATTACGCAAACTGAAAGAAGCACATTTATGGAGTAGATTTACAACCCATTCTGATAACCTGAACAGGTATAAACTCATTTGAGGAATAGATCCAAAGCCCACTATAATATGAACGCTGATAACTCTGTACCCCGCTATCCTAACATCAACGTTGATTAGCACGTTCAAGAAGTAGTTCTATGATATGAATAAAGATAACACATTCACCGAGTAAATCTATAACATTCTATAATACGAACGTAGACAATCACATTTACAGAATGGATCTATAACTCCCTAAGATAACATGAACGTAAATACACATTCACAGTGTGGATCTGTAACTCACTATGATAATATGAACGTAGATACACATTTACAATGTGGATCTATAACTCACTATGATAACATGAACGTAGATAAGCACATTTACGAAGCAGCTTGCAATATAAAGAGACAGACTGTGATGCAGTAGTCAGCAGTGTTGCCACTTCCATCTCGGCCACTTACCACAAATGAGTGAGAATTTTCACCCCAAAAATATCCCACAAATAATGTGTACATCCCACAAATTTTCCCCCAGCAAATACAGAATTTATTCAGAATTTATTATCACAGAATATAAAACAAAGGTAACTTGTTTGAAGACATAAAATTCACACTATCATAAACCACGAACAAAATATAGGTATTAGGTTCCATCAAGCTACAGTCTACAGAGGTATAAATAAAAAAAATATAGTATACTTTCAAACAAAATAGTAAATGGGCGCCAAGACTGTTGTGGGTTGCCTGCTGTTGTTCACAGTAAAACTTATTAGTATAGCAAGAAGTGTTAAGTTGTTAAGTTAACCTGTATACACTTCTGCAATATTGCCACTATTACTGTCAGTGAAAAGTATATTTTAGCAAAAGTTTAACCTTAATATTGCACTGTATAACGAAGAAAACTACGAAATTCGGTTATAAAGTATGAGTTAAAATTAAGTCACAGCTCACCCTTGGATCTATGATCATTTTCCCATGACAAACTATGTCTCTGGCTCTACTTTTTATCACTCTTGACTTCCGCTCTTCAGAGGTAAATAGATTCTTAAGAGTAGAAATGAGCAATTGAATGAATGAAGTGGGATGAGTGGGTCCCAGGAGTAACCTATGGCCTAAAATACTATTTCCATGAATGTCTTACTTATGATATTTCAATGTATCTTCTGTGAAAATAAATTTGCTTGTAAAAGATGATACATGTATCTACAAAAATTAATACCTCGAACAATATATACATCAATGAACTCATGTTAGCCATCATAAAGTTTAATAATTTGTTGTTGTCTTTGTTAACAAAATCTCCGCTTCTCTGGCCTACCCCTCAAAAAAAAAATTCAGTCGTTCTTCCAGTCTGTGAGCAGCTGTGAGACTGTAGATGTTGTCGTGTACATTTAGTGTTGACAAGGAATGTTTGTTTCTACACACGATAATAATCTCGCACAACAACAAACACGTCAGCGCTTGAACTGGACGATGCTTAAGGGCCAGAGGGAAGAGAGAGAGAGAGAGAGAGAGAGAGAGAGAGAGAGAGAGAGAGAGAGAGAGAGAGAGAGAGAGAGAAATAAAGAGAGAGAGAGAGAGAGAGAGAGAGAGAGAGAGAGAGAGAGAGAGAGAGAGAGAGAGAGAGAGAGAGAGAGAGAGAGAGAGAGAGAGAAAGAAAGAGAGAGAGAGAGAGAGAGAGAGAGAGAGAGAGAGAGAAAGGGAAATATTACTGAGGTTTATAAATAGAAAACGAGAATAAATAAAGAGGATGTAAATGACGTGTTGAAAATATCTAACCAAGACAGGACTTGCAGCAATGGGTTCAAGTTGGAAAAAATTTGATTTAAAAAAGGTTATAGGAAAGCGTTGGTTTGGCAATAGAGTGGAACAAAGTCCCGAGCAGCATCATTGAAGCTAAAACCTTGAGAAGCTTTTAACAGTTGGTTAGACAGGTACATGAGTGTGTGTGAGTTGGACTTGCCTAGCATTGACCAGTAGGCCTGCAGCAGGGAGCCTACTTTGTTATGTTCTTATGAAAGAGAATGAATTAACGAGGAAGTGAAGTAGGGGGAAGGAGGAAAGGAAGAACGGTTGAGGGAGGAATTAAGGGAAAGGGAGGCAACGAGAGAGAGAGACAGAGGAATGAAGGAACACATAATACATCAAAACCCTAAGAAACTGAAGGAATTATATGCAATAGAATAAGAACAAATGTCTTCACGTACGAGGCGATTAAGCAAAATACTTAAAATGTGTTGAACGTTGGGAAATGAAAGTGCAAAGGTTTGCAACAAGACTAGTCCTGGAGATAAGGGGAATGTCCTACGAGGAGAGGTTAAGAGAAATCGACCTGACGACACTGGAGGACAGGAGAGATAGAGGGGGATGTGATAACGACATATAAAATACTGAGAGGAAAAGAATCCTGGGGTGAGCACATCTCCTGAGGTGAACATCAGCCAAACAACTGCTGCAGCATACGGGCGCCTGGCAAACCTGAGAATAGCGTTTCGACATCTAAGTAAAGAGTCATTCACGACATTGTACACCCTGTACATTAGGCCCATACTGGAGTATGCAGCACCAGTTTGGAACCCACAACTGGTCAAGAACATAAAGAAATTAAAGAAAGTGCAGAGGTTTGCAACAAGACTAGTCCCAGAGCTAATGTCGTGTCAGTATCATATATACACTTGTGAAGTGTATCTTTCCTTTTATACAGCTGGTCCCTTTGCGTGTGACGTCACGGTACCCGCTGACGTCAGAGGCTCAGCGCATGTGCACAGCCTCTCATAGGCACTCTCCCTCACTAACGTTAGACCTACAGGCGAGACAGACGGTGTGCTGGACTCTCCTTCACTTACTGTAAATATACCGTAACCATCCAACAAGGAGTATCTTTGACCTCCTATATATCTCTCCCAAGACCCACACGACACTAAGGGGAATGTCCTATTAAGAAAGGTTAAAGGAAATTGGCCTGGCAACACTGGAGGACTGGAGGGTTAGGGGAGACATGATAACATATAAAATACTGCGAGAAATTGATAAGGTGGACAGAGACAAGATGTTCCAGAGAGGGGACACAGAAACAAGGGGTCACAATTAGAATTTAAAGACTCAGATGAGTCAGAGGGATGTTAGGAAGTATTTCTTCAATCATAGAGTTATCAGGAAGTGGAATGGTCTGAAAAGTGACGTAGTGGAGGCAGGAACCATACATAGTTTTAAGACGAGGTTTGATAAAGCTCATGGAGCATGGAGAGAGAGGACGTAGTAGTGACCAGTGAAGAGGCGGGGCCAGGAGCTGTGAATCGACCCCTGTAACCACAAATAGGTGAGCACACACACACACACACTACACATCATACACGCTCGCATACACAACAGGCCTAGTGTCTAATCAACATGTGCGTAGGGCAAAATGGTAACACACATACACACACACGCGCGCGCGCTTTCTCTGCCTCTCCACACATTCTCTACTTCTAATCCTCCTCTCCCCATGGACTACTGTCAGAAGTTACTCATAAGTAAAACAAACTAGAGATGCTGCCACGACGACTTCCCTCCCTCCCTTTCCCCTCTTCCTTTCCTCTCAGACTCTCCTCCCTTTGCCGATTCTATTCCTCCCACTCTTCCATTTTCTCTTTCACTCCCTTTATCTCTACTCTCGCATCCTTTTCTCACTTTCCTCCCAACAAATAGCATTTCCTTCCCTGTCCCACTTCCATACCCATCTCTCTCCCCTTTTCTCCTTTCCTTCTCCCACTACTACCACCGACCATCACCAACATTAGCCTCCACCTCATCACCAACACAAATACCCACCAGCACCTACAATAACAACACCGTCCACCACTAAGCGCAACCCACCACCGCCCCTATCAACATTATCTTCCACCAACCCTACCAACAGACAGAACACATCACTTAGCACGTCTGAAAACACCACCCTCACGCCCACAAACACCACCCTCACGCCCACAATCACCCACTATGAAGGGACACAGTAGAGAAAGCAATCACACTGAGAGGATAATGGGGCATCATTACAAAGCCTCTGTTTACTCTTGTGGTTGAAGAGGGAAAAATGGCCTGTATCTCGTCCTTACGTACGTGTTAATTTTGCTTGGACTCTCATGGGATGATGGTGGACTGTCACTGTCTTCCCCACAAACTAGTGATGACGACTGTATGGCATTCTTAAGTCGAGCCATTCATTGACACTTATAATGAATGAATGAGAGGAGTATTTCAGGTGCTTGTTTCAAGGACGAATTTACTGAGTGGTGATTCATGCCTCCTGGGTTCAAGATCTCCTAAAGAAAAAATGAATGAAGTAGAAATTTAGATCCAACAGCGTATTGCCAACTCTTACGAAGCCAATGACACAAGCTTTCGTATTAACAACTCTTCGCTTTGTGTATAGCTTTATCAAGTCATTATTAAGCTCTAAACAGAGTTTATATGAAAATTGTCTTCCTCTTCATTCAAGTAGAAATTTATTAACGGCGTTGAGAGGTTTCGGAGGCAAAAAGACAAATTTCTTGGAAGTCTGAAGAGCTGGGTTATTTAATAAACCAATTTCCTGGTCTGGTTAACTGCTAAAGTACACACATCTCGACACGGAATATCTCACCCTGTGAACACCCAACTGTGGCGACGCCTGGGGACCTGACCACCTCCATTCACTACCATCCGACGCGTTCGTAGATTCAAGCCGTCACTGTGTGACGTCACGAGAGTAAACAAACCCACTCACTTCCCCCTCCCCTCCATCCATTACCCCCCCTCTCCCACCACCCACACAACCATCCTTGCTTCTCCCCTAATGTACCAATCAGCACCAGTAACACCCGCTGAGCAAGCATGAAGACAGTCCTTCCTCGGCCAATCACAGTATCGGAGATGTAGCTCCTTCCTACCCTCCCCCTGACATATCATCCTGGTATGACGCGACATCTGCCTGTCATACAAGTACACAAGACGTTCCTTGTTCCCAGAGTCACGTACGGCGCCGTATATCACAACTTCCTGTCGCAAAAAAACGATAATAAAATTGGCTCGATACTTGGCGCAGTTGCGTCCGGCGGAGAGCTGACAGTTTATGCAGCGATAAGGAGCGTCTGGCGAGACGGTGACTCACTCTCGCTTATCCTTCGCGTCTCCGTTCACTAAACCTTGGAAGAAAAAAATGATAAGTCGTGTAGAAACATCAGTTTTTGCGATATCCTGCCCAGCTGTGAGGAAGAGGGAGTGTGGAAGGAGGGAAGGGAAAGGAGTGAAGGAGGGAGCGAGGGAGTGAATGAAAATGAGAGAAAGGGAACAAGGAAGAGCAGAAGGCTTGAAAGTAAGGAGGGAACCAGAAAGTGAAGGAGGGGAGAGAGAGAGAGAGCCAGAGAGCCAGACAGACACAGACAGACACAGACAGACACAGACAGACACAGACAGGCACAGACACAGACAGACACAGACAGACACAGACAGACGCAGACAGACACAGACACAGACAGACACAGACAGACACAGACACAGACAGACACAGACAGACACAGACACAGACAGACACAGACACAGACAGACACAGACAGATACAGACAGACAAAGACACAGACACAGACAGAGACAGACAGAGAGTCAGCGAAGTGGAAAATGTAATGGGTCAGGAAACAGAAAAAATGAAAAATAGTGGAATTTGATGTTAAGGTAGAACCAAGAGAGGAAAAAATAATTGGTGAAAGGAGAAGGAAACGCTGATTAACAGTAACCAGCAGGAAACTGATAATATATCTTTGTGTCTTCTTGAGTTTCATTTGTGTTTTATTCATTAGTGCCAGTGTTAATGGTGTAAGTCTGGGACCAGTGTTAATGGTGTAAGTGTGGGACCAGTGTTAATGGTGTAAGTCTGGGACCAGTGTTAATGGTGTAAGTCTGGGACCAGTGTTAATGGTGTAAGTCTGGGACCAGTGCCAGAAAGAAAGGTAAAAAAATAAATAAAGAAAAATCGACTAAAAATCGACGTCAACAGAAGTAATACCACACAACAGAGCACGTCAATAGAGGAAGTAACCCCAAACAGCAGAGCACGTCAACAGAGGAAGTAATACCACACAACAAACAACGTCAACAGAGGAAGTAACCCCACACGAAACAGGACGTCAACAGAGGAAGTAACTACATACAACAGAGCACATCAACAGAGGAACACCACCATACATCAGAACACGTTAACAGATGAAGCAACACCACAAAACAGCACGTTAACGTAGGAAGTAATACCATATAGCAGAGCAAGTCAACAGAGAAAATAACATACAAAAGACCAGGTTAACAATGAAGGTATCACAACAGAACGTCAAAGAAACGTTCACTCACACAAGACAGAACGAGGAACCACAACTGTGGAGGGCTCCTTGTCTTGTAGGGCCTCCCCCCCATGCCTCCAATGGATCCACTTGCCTCCGGGGACCCTCCTTCGGGGACCTTCCTATTTTATTGGACTGTCCTGAATCAGAAGTCCTCCAGCCTTTGGTGGGATTTCTTTCTCTGGAGGCCCATCTGCTTCAAGGGGTCTTCCTGTTTCTGGAGTCTCCTTTCTCTGGGGGCCTTTCTGTCTCCGGTGGCCCTCCTACTTTTAGTGGGCATCCTGCCCCTGGGTGCCCTTCTGCCTCTGGAGGCCCTCCTGCCAATTAGTTCTCGCTTGCCTCTGGGAGCTTTTATGTCTCTGTGGCTTCTCCTGCCTCTGTAGGTCCGTCTTCCTTTGGGGAGCCTCTTGTCTAAGGAAGACTCTTCTCCGGGGACCTCTTGCCTGGTGATAAGGGTCGTCCAGCCTTTAAGTGTCTTCCAACCACTGGGAGTCTTATTGCCTCTGGAGATCCTGCAAACTATGTTGCAACTCTTGCCTCAGGGGCTCTCATGCTTAAGGGAGAAACTTTTCTCTCTCTGGGGCTTCCCTGCCTCTGAGGAGTCCCTCCGTGTTTCTGAGGGCTTCCTATCTCTGGAGAACCATCCTGCTCCCAGGAGGGCCACCTAGCATCTGGGGACCCCATTCTTCTGGAAGGGACCAACCTGCCTCTTAGGGCCTCTTACCTTTGAGGCTCTCCTGTGTCTGATGGAAACCCTCTTTTCCTCCGTGGAGTGCTCCTTCCCCCGGGAATCCCTTCTTCCTCTGGGACGGGTAATCCTGGAAGGAAAACTCCTGGGAACGAACCTCATGTCTTTTGGAAGGGGGCCATTCTGTTTCTGGGGACCTCTTGCCTCCTGGGTGCCCTTTCGCCTCTGTAAGAGATCCTCCGAAAAATAATAACCCTCCTGACTCTGGCAGGGGCCAATATTCATCCGGAAGAGGTTCTCCTGATTCCAAAGCCTTACAGCATATGTGAACTGTCCTAGCTTTGAAGACCCTAATGCCCTTGGGAACCCTCTTGTCTCTGGAAACCCTCTTATTTCAGGGAACCCTCTTGTCTCTGGAAACCCTCTTATTTCAGGGAACCCTTCTGTCTCAGAGAACCCTCCTACTTCAGAGAACCCTTCTGTCTCTGGGGACCCTTCTGTCACTGAGAGCCGCCCAGCTATGCAACTGTCCAGGGTTAAGGACAGAGGATCACTCACACGCCTCTCCTGCCCTTTGGAATCCCCCTTAATATCGGGTCTTCCTGCCAACTGAGGGACCTGACTTAGCTTCACCCTGGTGAATGAGAACTTGTGTCCCACACCTGTTATTATACAAGAGTGGGAGTGTGAGGAGACTGTAGAGACTGAAGAAAATTTTGATATATGAATGAAAGGTGGGAAGGAGTAAAATGGAAAAGGTGCAATAGTGAGCAACAAAGACTGGGAGCGGGAGAGAGAGAGAGGAGAAATGGGGTGGAAAAGAGAAAGAAAGAGAGAATCGAAGACAGGGAGTGGTAGAGAGAAAAAGACAGAGGTGGAAAAACAGAGAAAAACGTGAGTGTAAGAACGAGACAAAGAGAGGAAACAGACACAGGAAGGGAGTGTTAGAGAGAAAGAGACAGAGGAGGGAGGGCCTGGGCGTACGTGCCATCCTTCACTACAAAGACAACAGAGGTCCGAGGAGGGACACAACAGCTTCTGTCTTGCCCAGGATCTTGCCACAAGGCAGGACTGTGTCAGCCCCAAGACGATGTGTTTCTCTGTCACGTCTCCGTGGTGGGTGGGGGCGATGAGGTGGAGGCGGGGTGGGTGGGGGCGATGAGGTGGAGGCGTGGCGGATGGGGGTGATGAGGTGGAGGCGTGGTGGGGGTCGCAGTGTGGTGAGGCCTTGTAGGGGCATATGGAAGGGAATTTTTTAGTTTTCTTTTTCATTATTAGTATTAGTATTTTTATTTAGTAAATTTGAAAATATCAGCAATGTGTGGTACCCTTATTATACATGATACATAGCAATATTTCCCTGTCGTGTTCCATCTTATATTATGTGTTCAAAGTAGTGATGTACCAAAGTATCGGTGTCGGTATCGACGGATATCTGACATTTTTACGGTATCGATAAAAAGAGGCTGATACCAGCCGATACTTTTAAAATATTAATGTTACACGTGTGGTTAAAATATCAAAATTAGCAGTGTACCTCATAATTGTGAGGTTTTACACACACACACACACACACACGCAAACTCACAATATGATAGTTCTTCCCTCTTGTGTAAATCTAGCCAGTAATATCTGAGTTCACCATCCTCTTCAAGAGAGAGTGAATGAGCACTCAGCATTGGAGGAAGGTAGGATATATATATATATATATATATATATATATATATATATATATATATATATATATATATATATATATATATATATATATATATATATGTTGTGCCGAATAGGTAAAATTGGTCACTTAGCAAGAACTCATTTAAAATTAAATCCTTTCTAAAATTTTCTCTTGTACGTTCAAATATATATATTTTGTTTCATTTATGTTAATGTAAAAATTAATAATTTTGTATCAAAAGTCAAAAGAACCTTAGAAAATTTTACCTAGCCTTATTATAACAAGCGCAATTTAATTTAGCCTAACCCAATTAAATATATTTTTGATAAGTTTACAATAATTTAATAATAAACAAACATAATGAATATTTATTTTTTTCGTTAGGCTCAGAATGATTTTTGCGAAATTATTGCATACTCAAATTTTCGCTTACTGTTTAAGCCAAAATTGCAAGTTTTACCTTTTCGACACGACAGGGGACAGCAGGATTCGAACCTGTACATTCTGCATCAAAGTACGCAGTACTGTGTGTGTGTGTGTGTGTGCACTCACCTATATGTAATTGCAGGGGTCGATTCACAGCGCCTGGAACTGTGTGTGTGTGTATGTGTGTGTTCACACGTTAACGTAATGGTAATCTTTTTCGCAATGTGGAAATTAAATGAAAAATCAGACAGCGTTGCGCTCTATTATTTGCAGAGGCTGCAGGTTCTTGAGAGAATATAGTAGAAGAGAGAGAGACAGACAGAGACACATGGACTTGTATGCAAAGTTTCAGCAGGAGACTAATTCTTCAAAATTATATGTAAGGTCAGGTTACTGATGAGGCAAGTGGCTTTCCTCTGATTTGCATGAAGTATCCTGGTAGAAGAGAGCTTACCCAGATGTGAGAACAGACCTGTAGTCAAGGGTGAGTGTGACTTTGGCAGAGATAAACTAACCAAAATAAACTGAGATTTACAAAAAAAAATTGTTGTTGAAAAAATAGAGATGTCCGGAAGACAGTAAGTACAGCCTCTCCTTACTTAACGACGGAGTTCCGTTCCTAAGACCACGTCGGTAAACGAATTCGTCTCGAAGTAAGGAGAGGCTGTATTGTAATGCTCTGCTCCTTGCTTGCTGAATAATGAATCTGTATGCCTGTGTGGTTTATAAATTCTTCCCAGTTTTACCCTAGAATATTTGCTGGTCTACCTCCGTAGACTGTTTACCTGCCTTCCTTCCAAGGTAACCTGCCATCCTTACTAGATACTCTGCTTTTATTTATTACTACATAAAGTGCTTTTATTTATTACGAGGTAATCTGTTTAACCGCTTAACTAGATAACCTCCCTCCCTATATTACTAGATAACCTGCCAGCGTTTTTCACCAGATAACTTGTTTTCCTCCCTTCCTAGATAACCTACCAACCTGCCTTCTTAGATAACCTGTTAATTATCCTTACTAGATAACCTGCATGCCTGTTTGCCTTACTAGTTAATCAGTCTGCCTACCTATCTACATAACTGTCTGCATAGCTTTCTATATAACCTGCCATCTTACCTTGCTAGACTACCTGCCAGCTTACCTTGCTAGACTACCTGCCAGCTTACCTTGCTAGACTACCTGCCTGATTACCTTGATAGTGAATTTGCCTCCCTACTGTACTAGATAACCTGTAAACATACCTTGCTAGAAAATCTACCTTCCTTCGATACTAGGTAACATGCGTGCCTAAGCTGTTTTTCTGCCTTACTAGATAACCTAGCCTACCGTAATATATAACGTTTCTGTCTACAGTACTAACCTGCTTACTTATATTACTAGATAAGCTGTATATTAACCCCACTAGTTATGGTGTGTGGGTACTTTGGAGATATGGACGGTCGTAGTGAAACACACAGGGCGGTTGGTAACTATATATTGACAGAGTCTGTAAGGGGAAGATGGCCCAGCCTACCTGTTCGGGTCTATGCCTGTCGACGAAATGAAGGAGATGCCTGGGGCCCAGCGCTCACATGAGCGGGACTCGTGACGTATCAGCTAGGGAACCTAGCTGATACTGCTTACGATATACTACACAAGTATATTACATGGGGATTCAGTAACTCTACTGACAGTTAATGTGCCTACCAGCCTAACTAGATAACATGTTTGCAGATCTACTAGATAACCTGCATGCCTGACTTCAAAGATAACTTGCTTGCCTTCCTTACTAGATGATGTACTTACTAACTTTATCTATTTTTTCTAGGTTAGGTTAGGTTCGTCAGGATACCGGACAGGTGTTTCCTGACGCAGGTCTTAGTCAGATGATGACCCGCCGTTGGAGCTTTTGGTCATCTGACCGAGGCCTTCCGCTGGCTTACCGGTCCACATAGCCGTTCTGCTTGCCTAGCTAGATTACCTGCAAACCTAACTAGATAATCTGTTCGCCTATATTGCTAGTTACCTACAGTGATGCGAAACAGTGCTTCAGCCTTACTAGATAACCTGTCTGCCAAAAAAATTCTGTCTTACTAGGTAATCTGTCTGCCTAAGTTACCTGTTTTTCTAGGTAACCTGTCTGCCGAAATTACCTGTTTTCCTAGGAAACCTGTGTACCTAAATTGCCTGTCTTACTAGGTAACCTGTCTACCTACCTTACATGATAACCTCCGTACCTAACTTACTAGATAACCTGCATACCTGCCTTTCTAGATAACTTGCATACCTAACAAGCTAACCTTCCTGCTTTCCGAACTAGATAACCTGAATATCTGTCTCACTAGATGATTTTCTTGCATACCCTACATGTGGGTACTGGGATACCAGTACACCGTGTGGGTACTGGGATACCAGTACACCGTGTGGGTGTTTTAGGGATAACTTTGCTACACTGTGTGGGTAGGTGAGCCAGACTTTGTAACACTGTATTAGCAAGTGAGATCTTTGTAACGAAGTGTGGGGGAATTAGTAAAGCATTTGTAACACTGCGTAAGGGAGTTAGTGAGACCTTTGGAACACTGTGAGTGAGACCTTTGGAACACTTTGTAAAGGAGTGATTGAGTCCTTGGCAACAAAGTGTGTGAATGAAATCTTTGCAACACTGTGAGTGAGTGAATGAGAGACCTTTGCACACTGAGTGAGCGAGTGAATGAGAGACCTTTGCACACTGAGTGAGCGAGTGAGTGGAACATTTGCAGCACTGTGCGAGGGGAACTAGTAAAACCTTTGTAGCGCACTGTGAGTGAGTGAGGGGAACCTTCGCAACACTGTGTGGGTGTCTTCTGTGGTCAGTCATGTGTATAAGCCAGGTGAGGGGTAGTAATGGAGGGGATTGATGGGAACAGCGGGGTAATGGTGCTACCACAATCTCCATCACACATCACTAACATCATCAACTACATAACATCTATCTGCCCCACCAACAACATTACAGCTATCAGCAACATCACAGCTATCAACTCCATCAACTTCACAGCTATCAACTCCATCAGCTTCACAGCTATCAACTCCATCAACTTCACAGCTATCAACTCCATCAACTTCACAGCTATCAGCTCCATCAACATCATCACAGCTATCAACCCCATTAATACCAAATTAATACCAACAATAAACTCAGCATCATCTACAACGTCCAAACCATCAACAACATCTATGCCATTAACTCCATCATGTATGTGTGTGTGTGTGTGTGTGTGTGTGCACTCACCTATTTGTGGTGTCAGGGGTCGATTCATAACTCCTGGCCCTGCCTTTTCGCTGGTCGCTACTAGGTCCATTCTCTCCCTGCTCCATGAGCTTTATCGTAACTCTTCTTGAAACTATGTATGGATCCTGCCTCCACTACATCACTCTCCAGATTGTTCCACTTCCTGACAACTCTATAACTGAAGAAATACTTCCTAACATCCTTGTGACTCATCTGAGTTTTCAACTTCCAGTTGTGACCCCTTGTTGCTAAGTCCCATCTCCGAAACATCCTGTCTCTAATTCCTCTCAGTATTATATATGTCGTAATTATGTCCTCCCTACCCCTCCTGTCGTCCAGTATCGTCAAGTTGATTTCTCTTAACCCCTCCTTGTAGGACATACCCCTTAGCTCCGGGACTAGTCTTGTTTCAAATCTTTGCACTTTCTCTAATTTT
Source organism: Cherax destructor (assembly GCA_009830355.1). Classification (NCBI taxonomy): domain Eukaryota; kingdom Metazoa; phylum Arthropoda; class Malacostraca; order Decapoda; family Parastacidae; genus Cherax; species Cherax destructor. The sequence continues at coordinate 109,705 of WNWK01000477.1, forward strand.
TTGACGTGCTTAACCAGGTGTGGGTTTCATACTGGTGCCGCATACTCTAATATGGGCCTGATGTACACGGTGTATAGTGTCGTGAATGACTCCTTATTCAGGTATCGAAACGCTATTCTTAGGTTTCTCAGGCGCCCATATACTGCAACAGTTATTTGGTTGATGCGCGCCTCTGAATATGCTCGGTATTATACTCACCCCAAGATATTTTTTCTTGAGTGAGGTTTGCAGTCTTTGGCCCCCCAAGCCTGTACTCTGTCTGCAGTCTTCTTTGACCTTCTCCAATCTTCACGACTTTGCACTTGGTGGAGTTAAATAACAGGAGCCAGTTGTTGGACCAGGCTTGGACCCTATCCAGATCCCTTTGTAGTCCTCCCTGATCCTCATCCACTTGAATTCTCCGCATTAGCTTCACATCGTCTGCAAACAGGGACATCTCTGAATCCATCCCTTCCGTTATGTCATTCACATATACAGAAACAGCACCGGCTCTTAGACTGGCCCCTGTGGAACCTTGCTCGTTACAGGTGCTCACTCTGACACCTCGTCACGTATCATCACTCGTTGTTTCCTTCCTGTCAGGTATTCTCTGAGCCACTGCAGTGCCTTTCCTGTTATTCCTGCTTTATCCTCTAGCTTTTGCTAGAACTGCAGAACTGTGTCGAAAGCCTCCTTACAGTCCAAGAAAAGGCAGTCTTCCCACCCCTCTCTCCTGCCGTACTTCTGTCACCTTGTCGTAAAACTCCAGTAGGTCTGTGACGCAGTATTTCCCTTCCCTGAAACTATGCTGGTTATCGTGTATAAGTTCATTTTATCCAAGGTGCTCCACCAGTCTTTTCCTGACAAGCTTGTCCATGACATTGCATACTATACATGTCAGTGACACTGGTCTTTAGTTTAACGCTACCTGCCTATATCCTTTCTTAAAGACTTGGACTACATTTGCTGTCTTCCACACCTCAGGCAGTTGCCCTGTTTCGGTAGATGTGTTAGTGGCACACTCAGTGCTTCTGCTCCCTCTCTCAAGACCCACGAAGAGATGTCCGGCCCCACCGCCTTTGGGGTATCTAGCTCACTTAGCAGCCACTTCACCTTTTCCTTAGTTGTGTGTAGTGTGTCCAGCACTTGTTGGTGTACCCTTCCATCCCGGTTTGTTAGAGTCCTTTCTGTCTCCACCGAAAGTACTTCCTTAAATCTAGAGTTGAACTCTTCACATACTAGAGAACCTTTACTGCACGTATAAGTTCAATCAAACACCTTAACTACTTACTGGGAACGCCTGGAAGCAATTGATTTGTACTCACTGGAGAGCAGGCGAGAGAGATATATATCATAATCTACACCTGGAAGATTCTGGAGAGACTGGTCCCTAATCTGCACACAGAAATCAATCCCTACGAAAGCAAAAGACTTGGAAGGCGATGCAACATACCCCCGGTGAAAAGTAGGGGCGCCACTGGTACACTAAGAGAAAACACAGTAAGTGTCCGGGGCCAAAGACTGTTCAACAACCTCCCACCAGCCATAAGGGGAATTACCAATAGACACCTGGTTGTCTTCAAGAGGGAGCTGGACAGATACCTAAAGTCAGTGCCAAATCAGCCGGGCTGTGGTTCGTACGTTGGATTTCGTGTGGCCAACAGTAACAGCGTCGTTGATCAGGCCCTGATTCACCGGGAGGCCTGATCGTGGACCGGGCCGCGGGGGCGTTGATCCGCGGAATGCCCTCCAGGTAGACTCCAGGCAGGTACTTCTTTGTCGTTTCTTGTGATCTCCCCTCCCTTCTTCCTCAGTGTGTGTGTGTGTGTGTGTGTGTGTGTGTGTGTGTGTGTGTGTGTGTGTGTAACTATCTTGGACACGCCAGGGCAATCTTTACTGGGCGTCACCTGATGAAGGGAAAAAAGTGTAACCTGAGAAGTGACGTGACAAGACTGGGTTGTGTCGCAACCCTCCATTCCTACCCCCCCCCCTCCCGTCTGTCTCTGTCTCTGTCTGGCTCTGTCTTTCTCTGTCTCTGTCTCTCTCCCTCTCCCTCCTTACCATAACCCACCTAAGCCTCTCACTGTCACCCATGCAACCACTCCCCACCCTTTACAATCCTCAACATATCCTGGGTGGGTCGAAGGTGGCCCTCTCTGCCTCTCCTTACCCCCTCCCCCGGGACCTCAGTGACACAAGGGAGACACTGTGGGGAAAATATGAAATAATGCAGACCGCGTCACATGTCCTGCTCTCAGACGGTCATTCTTACACGATGCTCTGTATCTCCTTGTGACTCTCAGTCCGGTGGGTTTTTCTGGGGAAGTGTGGTTAAGGGGGACTGAGGGGTGTTGGAATCAGGAGGGAAGACTTGTGGTTAAGTAGAAACTGGGGTGTTTGAGCGTGGAGACAGAGTTGGGTTTAAGGGGGAAAAAAAGGGAGTGTTTGAGAGAGGAGGGGGTAAATGGGGGAAATAGGGGTCTTTGTGTGAGGAAGGAAAATAAGGGTTAACGGAAATTGGGGTGTTTGAGTTAGGGGATTGATCTTGGGTTAAGGGGAAATGGGGCATTTGAGTGAGGAGGGAAAATCGCTGTGTGTGGTCTTTAAACCATGTCAACAGAAATTTTAGATTAATTTTGTTTGTGGGATAATTTCCAGTTTCGGGCACTTTCTATTTAGTCCACCACATTTTTTTTTCTAAATGCTTACTACTTCCATTTGGTTAGGTAGGTAAAAAGCTTAGAGATTAATTCCTAAGCCTTTTGTGTCTCCATAGTCAATAAACTATCACAACAATAAACTATCACAACAATAAAC